>JAJIBD010025524.1:0-125255 GCA_021461705.1 Cryptotis parvus | reverse complement strand
CTTTTTATTTATTTTTTTTTAATATTTTATTACACCGCCATGTGATATACAGTTACAAAGATGTTCATGTTTGGGTTTCCGTCATACAGTGTTCCAGCACCCATCCCCTGCACCAGTGCCCATTTCCCAAAACCAATGTCCCCAATTCCCTCCCCCTCCCCAAGCCTGCCTCTATGGCAAGTTCTTTATCTCTTCTCTCTTTCTCTTTCTCTCTTCTCTTACACATTGTGGATTGCAATACATACATTTAGAGATCATCATGTATATCTTTTTTCCTATATTCAATGCTCAGTTCTAGGCTGGTATTATCACTTTTGACAAATATTAGCACACTGTTCCCTTCTCTGTCTTACCTAACCACTAATTCCCACATGTTTGTGGTAGATTCCACCTTTTTTTTTAATTGAAAGATGCTCATGTAGAGTTTTGGTTCTACAGTGTTCCAACACGCACCCTCCACCCAAACCCATCTCCCATCACCAATGTCCCCACCTCCCTCCCCTCCGCACTTCTCAACCACTTGGCGGGTTCTGTATGTCATTTCTTTCCTCTTTATATCTCCCCTCCCAACAAACTTTCCTGCTCTTCGTGGAATGCAGTGCATTAAAAGACATTACTGTTTCACTATTTTAGTGGACTGCCTTGCGGCCGCAAGTGGCACGCGACCTGGGCTCTCGAACTGGTTTTGCTCTGTTCAACTGGTCGTGAGGCAGTTTCCCAGCGTCCGGTCAGCGAAAATGGTGGCTAGTGTGATGGGCGAGTCTCATCCGGCTGCTTTCTGGGACCCCCAGAGGCTACGGGCCCCCTCCCCAAAACCCATCTGCCCTCCTCGGGGTTCCATGGTCAGCTAGGCCGGTGCGAGCTGAGCGCCAGCCTCCCCAGCCGTCCGTGAGGCCCTTTTGCTGGCCGTGGGCAGCTCCGGCAGGGCCACCAGGCTCGACAAGATGGAGGGGGAAGGGGCGACCACGCATCCATCTGACGACTTCCCAGTGATTCCCGCCTCTTGGAGCCGCCTACCTGGGCTCGAACTGGCTTTGCTCTGTTGATCTGGTCGTGAGGCCATTTTGCAGCGTCAGACAGCAAAAATGGTGGCTAGTGTGATGGGGCGGAGTCTCATCCGGCTGCTTCCGGGACCCCCCAGAGGCGACAGGGCCCACTCCCAAAACCCTTCTGCCCTCCTCGGGGTTCCATGGTCAGCTAGGCCCAGCGAGCCGAGCGCCAGCCCCCCCAGCCATCCGTGAGGCCCTGTGCTGGCCCGTGAGGCAGCTCCCGGCAGGGCCACCAGGCTCGACAAGATCTACTTATACGTTTTTATTTTAACAAAATTCAACATTTAAAAGAATTACATTTTATTCTATTTATGTTGTTATTCTCCTCTCACACCCATATGTATTTATATATATTTCCTAATCTTTTGAGAGTAAGTTTTAGACATCATGTCACTTTAAACAAACATTTCACTGCCCCTCGAGGTGTTGCAGGTGTGGCTGTGGTGCCCAACTGCGTTGGCAGGTGGCAGATGGGAGATAGACTTGTCTACACCCCCCAGGGCTTTGCCCTGTGGACCCTGGATGGTGGATGGTCTGACATAGGAAGAGCAATGCGCAGCCGCGCAAGAGGCTTAGATAACAAAGTAGACTAGGACCAGGTCCTTCCCAGGATCTTTCACATCTGTACAACATAATGATCATTGTAGTTGTAACAAACTGGGGAGGTTGATGGGGGAATGAGGAACTATAATGTCACATTAGAAATTACTACTGAATATACACATAGATAATTGCATCATAAGCAGTAAGGCAAGTCACAAGGTGTAGGAGAAGAGAGAGAAATACAGAGACAGAAATAGAGATAGAGAGAAAGATGAGAAACTCAGACGCATGGGGGGAGAACTGCCATCTGGCTCTCCCCTAGCTCAGCTGACCATGAGGCTCCCAGGAGGCAAGATGGGTTTTGGGAGTGGGCCCATCACTTCTGTAGGGCCTCGGAAGCAGCCAGATGAGACTCTCTCACCATAATAGCCACCATTATCATGGCCCAGACCCCACAGCTCATCAGAACCCACGCAAGAGAGATGCTGATCTCAAGACCAGCTCAGAGCAGCTGAGTACGACTCCAGGTAGTCAGCTCTGGGAGGCGGAAGTCACCGGGCGTTCCTGGAGATGGAGGTGGGGTACCCCTTGCCCCTCTCTGACCTGTCTCAGAGGCCTGGTAGCCCCACCCACGAACTTCCTCGGGGCTCTTGGCCATGATGCAGAGACTTAGACGCATGGGGGAGAGCTGCCATTTGGCTCTCCTCTAGCTCAGCTGACCATGAGGTTCCAAGGAGGTAAGATGGGTTTTGGGTATTGGCCCATCACCTCTGTAGGGCCTTAGAAGCAGCCATATGAGACTCTCTCCCATAATAGCCACCATTTTTGTGGTCTGAACCCCACAGCTCATAAGAACCCACGCAAAAGAGAGATGCTGATCTCTTAAGACCAGCTCAGAGCAGCCGAGTTCAAGTCCAGGTAGGCGGTTCTCAGAGGCAGAAGTCACCAGGTGTTCCTGGAGATGGAGCTGGGACACCCCTTCCCCTCTCTGACTGGTCCCAGAGACCTGGTGGCCTTGCCCACAAACTGCCTTGGGACTCTCGGCCATGATGCAGAGACTCAGACGGGGGAGAGCTGCCATACAGCTCTCCCCTAGCTCAGCTGACTATGAGGCTCCCAGGAGGCAAGATGGGGTTTAGGAGTGGGCCCATCACCTCTGTAGGACCTCAGAAGCAGCTGGATGAGACCGCTCACCATAATAGCCGCCATTTTGTGGTCTGGACCCAGTACATCAAACTAGTGGAACCAACTATGTTCTAGAATATTTTACAATCTACAATGTGTAAGAAAGGGAAGCAAGAAGGAGAGAGAGAGAGAGAAAGAGAGAAAGAAGAAAGGAGATAAAGAACCTGCCATGGAGGCAGGCTGGGGGGGGAGGGGGGGGGGGAGATGGGGACATTGGTGATGGGAGATGGACAAGAGTGGAAGGATGAGTTTTGGAACACTGTAGAACCAAAATTCAAACATGAACATCTTGTAATTGTATATCTAACAATGGTATAATAAAATATTTTATGAAATTAACAAACAAGTCCGGATGGATATATAACCTACTCTCAAATGGTTTAAAAAATTATGTACATATGTATGTGTGTTTAGAGAAAAATAAAAAAATAACAAATGGCAAAAGGGCTATAACTCTTGAAAAAATTCTATAAAAATACAAATATTTCAGTGAATATTTTCTACAAATAATTATATTTTCTTACATAAATACAAGTTATCAAAATTAATATTTTTAGAATTGATATATCATATGGAAAGACCATGTTCAAATTTTATCAACAGTTGCAATAATTTTCCTTACAGTTATTTTTTTTCCCTCATCCATGACTACACATCACATTCAGTAGTCTGCATCTTTAGTCTCCTTTAATCTGAAATTCATCCTTAGCCTGATATTTTTGAAGTACACAAGCAGGTTATTTTTTAAGTTTTTTTTTTCTCTTTTTGAGATAAGAGTTTTGAGGAGCACTACATGACTTCTATTGCCTAGACACGTATGTTCTGTTAACTTACCATGTGTCTGGAGTACCCAACATTTGAACTATTTTCTTTAAACTGAAGCACTCTGGACCAAGGATATAGCTTAGTGATCAGAAGGATTCCTGCCTGTGCAGGAACCAGAGTTACATTCCTGGCAACACTTAGCCCCTGAGCACAACTGGATGTACCCCTGTAGAGTCTCAGCTTCAGTTAGCATGGCTCTAGAGGACTCCATCACTTCTGAGCCTGAACATTGTCAAATCACTGAGACAGAGCATAGAACTTTGCAGCCCCATTAGTCAAGTATTACCAGTAGAGGACCCTGGTCTCCTGAGCACTGCTTGTAAAGTCTATCCCAGAGAAATAAAGTGGAAGGATGGCTTTGAGGGCACTTAGGAGAGAGAAGGGTCTAGTAAGACAATGATAGTCAGAAATAATCACCCTGAACAAGAACTGAGTGCTGAAGGTAGGTAATGGGATATACTTGATAACCTCTCAGTACCTATACTGCAAACATAATGCCGAGAAGGAAAGGGGGGAGAGTGAGAGAGAAAGAAGAGAAAAAAAATTTTCTGCCTCTATGGGGTTGGGTGGGGGTGGATGCAGAAGGGGAGGGTGGCAGGAGGGAAATTGGAATCATAGATAATGGAAAGAATACACTCACGAAGGAATGGGTAATAAAACATTGTATGACTGAAAGCCAATCATAAACAACCTTATAAGTGTGTATCTCATGGTGCTACCATTTAAATAAATGGACTGTTTTAAACAAAAAAACAAATTGAGACAAATTTTTCTGGATATTCCTGATTAAACATAATTTATATTATCTTAATCAATGGGCTCTCTCTTCATTGATTTAAAGAAAGCCTTTGATTCTGTGGAGACTGAAGCAGTCATCGAAGCCTTAGCCAAACAGGGTGCTCAAACCCAATACATCAAGATCCTTCGTGAGCTGTATTATGGATTCACCACCAGGATCTCACCATTCTACAAAGAAGTGATCATTGATATCAAAAGAGGGGTTTGACAGGGTGATACCATTTCACCAAAACTCTTCAGCGCCACCCTCGAGAACATCATGTGACAATTAGAATGGGAAGGAATGGGAGTGAAGATAGATGGTGGGCAACTACACCACCTCAGCTTCGCTGATGACATCGTTCTAATAGCACCAAACATTAGCCAAGCGGCACAAATGCTGGCTGACTTTGACCGAGAATGTGGAAAGATAGGTCTACAGCTGAATCTCAAGAAAACTATGTTCATGAAAAATGAACTAGTTCCAGAGGCCCCATTCACTCTCAATGGAACAAACATCTCTGAATGCAGCAGTTATGTGTACCTAGGTCGAGAAGTCAACATGATGAACGACCTAAACACCTGAGCTGCGCAGGAGGAAGAGAGCAGCATGGAATGCCTTCAAAGGCATCCAAGAAATAGCTAAAGGACAAAGAACCTCCGACTCCGGGCACATCTCTTTGACTCCACCGTTCTCCCTGCATTAACATACACCTCAGAGACCTGGGCCCTACGAAAGCAGGATGAGAATGCTATTTGGGTCTCCCAGAGAGAAATCGAGAGAGCTATGCTTGGAATACCACGCCTCACTCAAGTGAGAGAAGGAATCCGGAGTTCTGGCCTCCGTCGCTATTCCAGAATCAGGGACGCTGTCTCATTTGCCAAGGCATTGAAAATCAGATGGGCTGGACATGTAATGCGATTTGGAGACAACCGCTGGACTAGAGCCGTTACCGACTGGATCCCACGGAATGTCAAAAATATCACGTGGCCGCCCACCTACAAGATGGTCAGACTTCCTTGTCAAGACCCGGGAAGGAACGGTTTGAGGCTCTTCATATTCCTGAATCAACCAAATGCCATTGGGCTACATTGGCAGGTGATAGGGTCCAATGGAAATGTTACTGGCGCCCGCTTGAGCAAATCGTTGAATAACGGGATTCAAGTGATCAAGTGAAGTGATCTTCATCAATGATTTAAAATGTAATTTGCTTGAAAATAGACTACCAAGCTATAGCAGAGATGCAAACACGGCTACCAAATTACATTTCCCTCCAATGTATCAGGCCATAGAAAAATTTTTATCGTGCCTTGGTGCCTCTCCCATAATCAGTTTATTATTCCTAGTTCTGGCTCAGAGCAGCTTCTTCAAGCCAAACAGTGATTAGAGCCTAGGTGTGGGTCAGAGCAGCAGTACAGCAGGTAGAGCATTTGCCTTGCATGTGGCTGACGGAGTTCAATTTCCCAGAATCCCATATGGTCCTGAAGCACCACTAGGAGTAATTCCTGAGTGCAGAGCCAGGAATAACCACTGAGCATTGCTGGGTGTGACCCAGGAGGAAAAAAAAGCACAGAAAAGAGCCTAGATGTGGTCTAAGATCCCATTTTAGATACATGAGCCAGAGATGTGGCACCATCAACCATCACTTCTGGTTTCACCACAAAGCCCAGAACTCAGTAACATACAACACATCAATCTGCAAGGGAGGCAGACAGTTGGTGTCCCCACATGAGAACAGTACTGATCTCTGACCCAGAAACTCTACACATTGATTCTCCTTATACAGAGCATGTCATATAAAGAGTACAATATTTAAGAACAGAACATGTTGAATAGGATTTAGTAAAATTTCTTGTTTATAGTCTGCCAAGGTAATATATTCCTAATTGGGAATCACTAGGTATGTGATAAAATTCAATAGGCTACATCTATGAGGTGGAGCGACAGTACAGTATAGGGCATTTGCCTCACATGCAGCTCACTTGGGTTTGATCCTTAGCACACCATATGGTCCTCCAAATCCACTAGGAGTTATTCCTGAGCTCAGAGCCAGAAGAAGCCCTGAGCACTGCCAAGATAAACCCTGATGCCTTGCCTCCGCCCCAACCACCAGAAAAAGACATAAAATTGGTTATGCCTCTCAACCTTCGAATCAAATACTGTATCTTGTACAAACTTCAGTGTTAAGGAGAAACTTGGGGTTTTCCTTATCCATCTGTTGCTCCGTGCTCTTTCCAACTTAGGTCATAGCTATACTTCTCCCAAATGTCCTTGCTGCTACCATTGGCAAATTGGCAAAAATCTTTAGCAAACAATCAAATCTCACCTCCTCTAGAAAAATTGTATTGATTCCTGGAATATAATGAATCAAACTCATGGTTTACCCTTACCATGTGAGATGTCCCAGTACATTAACATGATCCTTACATTATGGGATTCCAACCTTTTTAAGGTGGGTTTTGCACCTCATACTCTGCGGTTCTTAAGTGTTAGACAATGTCTTCTGCTTTGCAATATGCTGGAGTGCAGGGAAATGCTGGTGCATCCTACACAAAATCCGGGAGCAGGGTCAGGGATCCCCTTCTGCCCCAGGGGGATGACATCTGGAAGATGAAGAAAGATGCGAGTATCCAGCAAAGTTTCAAAATGCTTAACTTACACAGGTTCTGGCATACAAATCAGTAATAGGAAAACCCCGAATTTAGGGTTCGGGCTGGGCCCCAGCTACGTGTAGGCCAAGATGGCTGCTACCACATGTTAAGGTACTGCAGAAAGGAGACAGCAAAGAAGCAAGAAGGGGAGCACCAACAGAAAAGCCCCAGAAATAGCACAGGCTAGTTTTTATATCCCTGCAACAAGACCAACACTCCAATGGAGAGCAGTTAGGATCAAATTCTGTCAGGAAATTTCTCCTAGGACTTCACCTAGGTCCTTTGAGATGTTAATGTTACCCAGCCAAGATCTTCCCTGGAAATGCCTTTGCAGGGTAGAATAGAGGAAGAGCTTCTGAGATGAACTGTATTTCAGAATACAAAGGCATGCATCTGTACCAAAGAATATTCTTAGCCAGTTATATATTTCTACAAGCCTTCACATGAGTCTCATCTTTACTTCATGGTTGCACTGTATATTGGCCTTTGAGTTATTAGAGAGTCATGCTTGTTTGCTTGGCGGCAAACAGCATTTCTCTCTGGTCTAATTACTTAGTGATCCAACATGGTCAGGCAAAAATACCAGTAAGATCTAGCTAGTCCCACGATGATTTTGGCAACATGAGAGAATATTTATACCAGCCAGTATAGGATACATGGTCAGATGCACTGCCACATTCAGACTGTCCTTCTCCTATCTACAAAGTGGCCTGCAGGAGGCAACGCCAAGCTAGATGCAGAGGCTCTGGGCATCAGTGTTCTATAACACTGGAGGGTAGTTATAAGGAGACAAGTAGCCAGAGATAAGATCTACAGAGGGGGCCAGAGCAATAGCACAGTGAGGAGGGTATTTGCCTTGCATGCAGCCAACCCAGATTCTGTCCCTGGCATCCCATATGGTCCCCAAAGCACCAACAGGAGTAATACCTAAGTGCACAGGCACCCTTACCATCAACCGGTGTGACCCAAAAACAAACAAACAAACAAAAAAAACTCAACAAAGGGCCATTCTAATGCACTAAGGTAGAAAGCTCAAGGTCAGAGAGATAGTACAGGGGTAGGCAGTTGCTCTGAGTAAGGCCAATCCTGATGCAACCCTCTCCCCCACCACACATGATCCCTTTAGCTCTGCCAGGAGTACAAAGCAGGAATAAGGCCTGAGTACAAAGCCAGGAATAAGCCCTGAGCACTACCCGATGTGGTCCCCAAAGCAAAACAAAACACTAAAATATAGTAACTTTGAGAAACTAAATTCAGAATAAAAGTAAATCAAGACTAGACAATATAAATAAGGATATGGGGTTTATCAAAGACTATACTAAGAAATGAGTGTGATGGAGGACTTGTAGAGGAAGCAACAAAGAATGCTAAAGTAGGAAAAGGCAAATTGACATTACTTGCTTTTTGGGGGACAGTGATTTGGGGGCACGTCCAGTGGTATTCAGGACTCACTTATAAATCTGAGCCCAGGGAAATCGCCTGGTACTGCTCAGGGTACTCTAGAGCAGGGCCAGGAACAAACCCTGAAAACAGCCAGGTGTGATCTAAAACAAAACAAACCCACTTTGTTTAGAGGGACAATCTCATGATAAGTATCTTTCCCAATAAAAAAGTAAATGATAAACAAAATATCTTAATTAAAAAGCACTTTTCCTTTAAAATAAAATTATTTAAAAAAATGAATATAAATAAAATATCCCACATGATACTCTAAAAACTATGAATTGAAAAAACCATATATGTTTTGTTTTATGTATGTGTATATATGTATGTGTATATACACATACATATATACATGAATATACATATTTATTTATATATATATATATACAAGGAAATAAAAAACATTAAAAGATAGCTGTACTTTTATGTTAATTTTAGTATTAACATATCCCTTACATGTTGAATCAAAAAACACTGAAGTTGTTTAAAAAAAAAAAGAAAGGATAGTTTCCTAGTTACCAGAAGCTGTGGTGGAAGAATTAGGAAGAAGCTGCGTGTGTAGGGTTACAAATTTACAACTAGCAGATAAACAAATCTTGGGGAACTAATGTACAATATAATGGTTATTAGCAATACCATATTATAGCCTTGAAACTTGCTAAGAGTTGCTAATTGTTCCTTTTACAGATAAAGAAATCACTGACTTGAGAGCAGTGATTAACCCTGTCATAACAATCACACTGTGGTGTAAACATGTGTTGAATCAAAACCTTTTACCTTAAATTTTTACCATCTTACATGTCAAAATATCAACAAAATTAAATGTCCTTAAACTTAAAAAATCTTTTGTGTATATACATACACAAAATGATTATCTTTGACATAACATTTCTTCATTTACACAATTTAATATATATCCTATATTCTCATCTATTCTTGCAGGAGGCTAAAAGTGCATAATTTACAGAACTAGAAAGTATGTTTTTAGAAAGCTTCTTTTCAGCTTAAAATATATCCCTTTAAACATTTGACAAGCTATAGCCGACCTTGCTGTAAAAATGTCAGTTTTTAAAGCTTTTGCTACAAGAAAAATCTCTTACTAGTCTTTTGAGGGTATTTGGTAACTAATTTTTAAATAAATATAAGGCACATTACCTAATTCTCTCTCTTTCCTGTCTAAAATCACTATGTTAAATTGTACAAAACATCATTTTTTTTCTTTTCCTGAGTCTCTTCCCCTTCTAGTCATACCACAAAAGTTAAAGCAACGAAAAGAAAATTTAACAACCAAAATGGCTACTTTCCCAATACTGGAAGGACTTGCAAAGCAGGTAGCGTGATAATTTTCTCTATTTACCATGCTGTCGAGAACTGATCTGACAGACTTCTCAGAAATATCTTTGCTTGTATCATGGAAATAACTCAAAAACAGTTAAGCTAAATGCCGCTGTCTTTTCTAAAAGCATAGCCAATACCAAGTTCTTTTCCGTTTTATGAGACGCTTGTTGACATTGAGATTTTCCACGTTCGGAGCCTTTATATGCTACCTCTGTTGGAAGGGACTAGCTGCTAAAGCCAATGCTTTAGATTTTTGCTCTCACAAAAAAAACGTGCCTAGATCATCCTCTGGTGGCCATAGTGGGAATCATCAGTTTTGAAATCACTAAAGGTTCATTGCCCAGCCCAGTCTTCACAACCAACACTCCCTAGGAAATACACATAATCACAGAGAAATCGCATCTGTTCGAAACACTGCAACTACCTCGCACTTATTTTAAATCAGCCTGCTGAAGTTCTAATAGGTGCTGCCTTCAGGTCTTCTGTTCCTATTCCTCCTTTTCTATCCCAAGTATAAAACTGAAGTGAAAAATGTAGACCTTAAGACTCAGCTTTTCAAAAAACAAGTCTCATATATTACTGCTTTTACGAATTTCCAGAAAGATAAATTATTTTTATACAACAAAAAGTATTTCAGTAGCCCCCCCCCCATAGCAAGAAACTAGAACAGCGTATGCTAAGGGTGGGGAATGGAAGAATGAGGGAAACGCTGATCCAAGAGTGCATGCTTTCAGGTTTAAGGTGAATCAGGTCTGGGACCGAATACACAGCATGAAACTGGCCAGCAATACTGTACAAATATTTTAAAATTTTTTAAGTGGGTAGAGTTTAAGCATTGTCATTTTCCACACACACAAAAAAAAACTATCATGAATATGGTCAAGTGCTTCTTTACAGCAATCATTTCATAACGTTTACAGGCATATATAAAATCATCACATTGCACATTCTAAATACATATATTTTTCCAATGATGTTTCAATGAATCTGGTGGATTCATTCAAATAAAAATGAAATAAAATACCCTTAAAATAAAATTATTTTTCCACAAAAACAAAATACTCTTTAAGCTTCAGTGTCACAAAAATCAGTGTGTAATAAAAGAAAAAACCTCTCCAAGCTATGACAGCCTGAGATTTGGAAGCTGCAAAAGTAACATTTCCTCACCTGATGATTGTGGTCTTCATGCTTTGTTTAAAAACCATGAATCCCAAAGAAACTGGTTTCTGGTAATTTGTTTTCCTGCGCTTAATCAAAAGCAAATTCTAGAATCACTAAACAATGACCACCATCTTTCTGGGAATGAGAGGGCTCAGCTCTTAGTTATAAATTAGTCAACCTTATGTGCTAATCAAAATCTATATATTTAGTGAAGAGCATTCATTTAATCCAGTGATAAGCACAATTGAGAGCAAAAATCTCCTGCTACAGGACACATGTTCATTGTATTTTATTGCACATCATAAAATGAATTAAAACTAATGAGGCTGGCTGATACTGCTAATTTCATTAAAGGTTTCTATTAATGTAAAGTATAAAGGATGTGGCACAAAGCTATGAGTTAGTTGACTGTCCTGGTCATGGTGTTCACAACTTATTGTGGGCCACTAGCTACCAGAAAAGGAATTATTTAAGAATGAACAATTTTGCAACTGTGCCCTTTTATAAATTATTTAAGAGGCAAAGAAAGCAAATATATTTTCCAGATTTCTGGACATGAACATGAAACTAGAGACAACTATCAATTGAAAATACAGTGATAAAAAAAATGGAACTTCTGGAACTGGGGCAATAGTATAATGGGTAGGGAGTCGGCCTTGCACGTGTTCAACTTGAGTTTGATCCTGGCACTCCAGGTGGTCCCCCAAGCACAGTCTGGGGTTATCCCTGAGTGCAGAACCTAGAGCAAGTCCTAAGCACAACTGAGCATAGCCAAAAAAAAAAAAATAAGATACAAATTCTCTTCAACAGTACCTACCAGACCACAAAAACAAGACTCCCTCAAATAGACATTTCATAAATCTCAAGAAAAATAAAAAACTGAATTCTGGCTAGATGAAACATAAGGTAAATTATTAGAAAAACATAGGAATACTTCTAAGTCTTAGAGGCAAATTGAAAAGCCCAGCTTGGCAAAGTCAAGAAAAGGCAGTTCCATGATAGCAACAGTTAGAGGCCATAAAAATAGAGTTTCTATTTGCATCTCTGTCATAAGAAAGACAGAAACATAATCTTACCATTCCACCCAGACTTAGCACAGTGGGAGAGAAGTGTTTTTCCAAAGAAATATCAAGTGGAGAGGGTAAATGCATGCCTCGGCAGCCGGCAGCAACAGCACTACACATGACCGGGGGCATGACAGCGCCCCACAGCACGTGCCTTCCACCTGATAACATGTCTTACATTCGGAGCGCTGTGTACAAAGTACCACTCATTCAAATACTTTTTGTGCATCCATCTTAAATATTTGGACTTTTTTATTATAGGTTTCCATTTTTTAGTTTTCTTTTAATTCTAAAGTAGCACCAGGGTTCTGAGATAGTTAAGAATAAAAATATTAAATAAAAATTCTATTTCATAGTTCAGGGTGCCAGGCAGAATTAAATGTTACAAATATGATACCTCTTGACTAAGATAATAAAGTTTACAGTCATTATAGCCACAAGCAGCAACTGGTTTAATTACTGCTATGACAAATTCCAAGTAAGGGGGTTGAACCTGGTAAGAGTAGTAAGGCCTAGGTCCCAGAGAAGAATGAAGGGTTTAAAAAACCCTTCATTTGTGGGTTTGTTCATACTCTACTAGAGTATGAACAAATCACCATGTAGTCTGATATAATTAGCATGCACAGAGAGCCAAGAAGAATTTGCATACACAGAGAGCCAAAGAATAAACCAGATATTGAAACCAAACAAGACACTTGAGTCAGAGCTGTATTGTTGGTAGGGATTGAGTTTGAACACACATTTCCAATATGACCTGTTATTTTTATATTAGACTATATGGACTTGAACTTACACAAGGCATTATTCAATATTAGTAGCTGAAATTGAATAATTTATGGGTACAAATTCTCATGTGATATGCCATTTCCAGAAGTCAGATGACAATAAAATGGCCAATAAGACAATAAAACTATCTTCCTATTAGTGTGTAGTCCATATTGATGAAATCAAAAACAATACTGTGTTTCTTGTTTTAGTCTTCTTTCTCTCCACTCAAAACTAATCAGACAGTAAAATTATTTTTAATTAAGGTGATAGAAGGAATGAGGGTCATAATTTTTATTAAGTCATATGGAATGTAGATGTAAAAAGAGGGGTTCAGCAGAGTGATACCATTTTACCAAAACTCTTCAGCGCCACCCTAGAGAACATCATGCAACAATTAGAATGAGAAGGAATGGGAGTGAAGATAGACAGTGGGCAACTACACCACCTTTGCTTCGCTGATGACATCGTTCTAATAATACCAAACATTAGCCAAGTGACACAAATGCTGGCTGACTTCGACCATGAATGTGGAAATATAGGTCTTCTCAACAAAACAATGTTCATGAAAAATGAACTAGTTTTAGAGGCTCCGTTCACTCTCAACAGAACAAATATCTCTGAATGCAACAGACACAAGTACCTAGGTCGAGAACTAAACCTGATGAACGACCTAGCACCTGAGCTGCACAGGAGGAAGAGAGGTGCGTGTAAAACCTTCAAGATCATCGAAGAAATAGCTGAAAGGACAAAGAACCTCCAGCTCTGGGCACATCTCTTTGACTCCATCATTCTCCCTGCATTAACATACACCTCAGAGACCTGGGCCCTGCAAAAGCAGGATGAGAATGCTATTTAGGTTTCCCAAAGAGGAATTGAAAGAGCTATGCTTAGAATATCATGCCTCACTCAAGTGAGAGAAGGAACCTGGAGTTCCAACCTACATCAACGATCCAGAGTCAAGGACACTGTCTCATTTGACAAGGTGTTGAAAATCAGATGGATGGGACATGTAATGAGACTTGGAGATGACCGCTGGACTAGAGCCGTTACCGACTGGATCCCATGGGACATTAAAAGACCACGTGAACACCCACCTACAAGATGGTCCAACTTCTTTGTCAAGACCTGGAATGAACTCTTTTGAGGCTCTTTGCATTCCTGGAGCAAGCAGATACCACACTGGCACATGACAGGGATAATTGGAAACATTACTGCCTCCCGCTCGAGCAAATAGATGAATAGCAGGATATCAAGTGATCAAGTGATCAATGTAGAATGTAGAAACACCTAGTTACACCTAGTTATCTGTCAATATTAGAGTAAATAAAGTATCTTTAATATACACTCCTATTGCTATAATTATTTTAGTAAACATAATACATTTTAAGAGAGAATTTGTATTTATTCAAAATATTGGTTCCCCTCTGCCTAATAATAAATTAATACATATTCCTGAGCTTAAGAAGAATCTTGTATCAATATAAAGTAAAGTGAGAGAAGTTTACCCTAGAGTTACTTAGGTTGATTTTAGAGATCACTGTATCACTGTCTTCCGTAGATCATCAATTAGCTCCAGCAGGAACCAGTAACATCTCAATACGTCCTGTCAATGCAAGATAGCCCAAGGGCATCGACCAGCTACAGGAAAATAAAGAGCATCAAACCATTCCATCAAGTCAAAGGAATGATGTCCATAATTGTTACTGGTATTTGGCATTGAATACCAGTAATTTATATTCTAGAGAATCATCAGAAAAACTGATTGAACTAATTTTTTGTTGGATAGAAACTAGGCCTGTTGTTTTCAATGTAATTTTAATAATTTGTTATTTGTCCTAGTAATACTATAAATGACAACAGTTATACTTATCTCAATCTAATTAGCTTATTATTTCCCAATTCAGATCATTAGATATTTGTATGCCTCCAACCAAACAGGCCCTATATGACTGTATAGATAATATCACATAATCCCTGTTCTCAAGGTTAGAATATAGTATTACAGAGAAAATATGAAACTACAGGGCTGAGTGCAACATAACATTAAGGTTATGTTGTTCTTTATACCAGAAAGTGTAAAGAACAAAAGAAATAAAGTTATATGAAATATAATATTCTCAAAAACACAAAGCATCTTATCACGGATATTTTATTTGGTAGAAAGGTCTTCTAATTGGGAATTTTATATATTCATTTTTATTTTTCCTTCTATGTTATAAATAAAACAGTACCCTCCATACAATTGGACCTTGAACTTTAGTTTGCATAAGTATACCTAAAGAGATGGTAAACATACAGATGCATCTCCATTTCCGAGCATCTGATTCAGTGGGTCCTACATTTTAATGTGTACTCAAGGTGATTTTCATGCAGATCCTTGGACCATACTTTAAGAAATGTCATTTAAATACTGATATTTTGCTCCATGTCCTTCAAAGTTTTTATACCTTAAACATTACTGAAGTGAAGTGATAAGATATGGGAAAGTTTATAAGGCACTTTATCAGGGGAACAAAGAAAATTCATTGGTTACCTAAAGTCCATCACAGTAGAACTGCATCTATATTAGAGCAACATCCTTTGAAAAGTATGAGAAGAAGAGAGAGACATTGGACAGACAGGTAGACAGACAGAAAGAGAACTAAAAAGTTAAAGAAATAGTCTCCAAAAGAATAAATGATTTTTAAAAAGTCATGGAAAAGGATAGGAAAGCCTGAATAGAGTCACCGCAGAAACGGTGCTGGAACAATGTCACCCAAGATGGAGAGAGACCTCAGTGGTCACAGAGTCCCCACCCATGTATACAAGAGCTTGCCCTAGAGCAGGAAATTCCAGCTTCAGGAACAGCACAGAACAGCACAAGTTCAAAAGTGTATGTTTTGTTTTGTTGTTTAGTTTTTGTTCTTTGTGCCACACCTAGCCATGCTCAGGGCTTACTCCTGGCTCTGCACTCAAGGATTATTTCAGCTCATCCTCGTGCAAGACAAGTGCACTACCCACTATTGCTCTGGCCCTGAGGGGCTAAGTGTGAAAAGCTAGTTGTACTGATCTAGCAAGTGTCCTCTTTCCGCCTGGGACATCAATAGAGATACTGTAAGCAGAATTGCTAAAGAACACGTAGGGTTAAGCCTAAAGAGAAAGGTGTTTACCATCTGAACTGTATAGAAGTCATGGGCTTCTGTAACACCTTGGGTCTTTACTAAACCATGAGCAGCATCTCACTGCTGCAGTAACCCATTGCCCTCCATATTTTTCACCCTTGCCTGAACCTCAAGGGGAAACTGTTGCCTGCCAAATATTCCAAGATCAGAGCTAGGCGACAGAAGAGATGTGGTGAGGCTGAGATTATGGAAAATTTTTACAAAATCTGCCTTGAGTTAATAGCACAAACAGACCCTTTGAGGCAAAGCTCAAACAACTACAGCATACACTGGGTGGGAGGTGTAAGTGGTCCAAGAATTCTGTAACAGCAATTCCTCCCTTCCCATCTCCGCAGAACATACATTTTAGTCTGGCTACTTAAGACACTAGCCTGTACTGATATCTGAGTCTCAGTCATTCTACTTGGCAGCAAGACTTTAAGCCATTCATGGCAGAGAGAACAGCATCCAGGATCAACCAATACTTGCAACCTTCTATTTCAACATGAGTGTGTTGAAATAGACCTGGGAAAGAAAGCTATTTGTTCTGAAGGGAAAAAAGAGCACCAAAAATAATGAGGAGACTAAAGAATTTTTCCCAATTGATACACCCAAACAATGTCCAGGGGGAAATTTTCAATGAAACAGAACTAAACAAACTACCTGAAGAACTTATAAACAATTTATAAAATTAACAAGTCATAATGATGCTGACTAAAATAAGGATATCAAAGGAAAATCATTTCAACCTGAAAATATATAAGAAAAATTAAACCAGAAATCCTAGAGCTAAAGAATGAAGTGACTGAACTAAGAAGCATGAGAAGAATTCTCAGAAAAACTTAATGGAAGAAATCAAAGATAAATCAATTATAACAGAGAAATATTCGTGAAAACACCCAAAAACATCAGCAAAAGTTAAATGGAGATAACCTAATAGACATAAATAAAACATCAAGAGGAACAGCATTACATTCATAGAGTTTCAGAAACAGTGAAAGGGATCACTTGTATCACTTGTCTTCCTGTTGTTCACCGATTTGCTGGAGCAGGCTCCAGTAACATCTCCATTCATTGGGAATGAAGTCCGTTATTGTTACTATTTTTGGCATATTGAATACACCACGGGTAGCTTGCCAGACTCTGCCATGGCTTTGGGCTCATCCCTGGGGGCCCAGTCTTTTTCTATGTCAGAACATCAACCATCCAGGGCCCATGGGGCAGAGCCCTGGGTGTAGACAAGCCTGTCTCCTGTCTGCCACCTGCTGACGCAGCTGGGCACTGCAGCCACACCTGCAACACATTGAGGGGCAGAAAGTGAAAGGGAAGTAAGGCAAATTTATTCAAAAAATAATACAAAGAACTACCCTAATCTGAGTAGGAAAACAAACATCCACATACAGGAATTTTGAAGGTCCAAACAAAATAAACCTAAACAACTTCACATAAAGAGTCATTACCTTATACAAATATCAGACTTTGACATTTCAAAAAACTTTTGCAAACTGAAGGGAAAGGCACTTGCCTTGACACTCTGACCCAGGTTCAATTGTTGGCACCACATATGGTCCCCAAGCAATGCCACGAGTGATGCCTGTGTTCAGATCCAGGAGTAAGTCCTGAGCCTGGCCAGATGTGGCCCAAATGTGCCCCCCACTACAACCAATGTATAGACCAATATTTCCAGTAAACATATATACAAAGATCATAAAATCTTAGAAACCCCAGTATAGCAATTCATTTAAATTATTATATATCACAAACAAGTGAATTTATCCCAGCCATGCAGGAGTGACTCAACATGTATAAGTAAGTAGGCATCATATACCACAATAATAAATGGAGTCATAAAACATACAGTCTGCATCAATAAATGCAGAGAAAGCTTTTGATAAGATTCAATATTCATTTATAATAAAAGAAAACTCTACAAAATGGAATTTGGAGAAACATTGCTCATATAGTAAAGGTCACATATGACAAAGTCATCATTAACATATTCAAAGGTGAAAAATGAAATTTACTCCCTAAGATCAGCCACAGAAATCAGTTGTCCACTTTTATGACATTTAAGTAAGAAACAGAAATAAAATAAATCCAAACTTATAAATTAATAAAGCTTATAGTACTTTTCCTATAATCCACATAGAAAATCTACAGACCCCACAAAGAAATTAGAAATAATAAACCAAAACAGAAAAGAGGCACTCTACAAAATTTATCAACAAAGATTAGCTTGATTTGTATATGTAAGCAAGAAAGTACAAGAAAAAAAATCAAGAGAATTATTCCATTGAAAATTGTATCAAAAATAATTAAGTACGCAATAACAGTAATAATAGTAAGAAAAAAAACTTGTTTGAAAACTGTAAGATACTTGCTGAAAGAGACAGACACAAAGAAATGGAATGTCATGTGCTCATGGATTGGGAGAATTAACTTTGTTAAATTGACAACCCAACCAAAAGCAATATAAAGATTTCAGTTATCAAATTACATAGGTATTTTGGAATTATAAAATTTTAAAGCTCACACATGGTGGGGTATCAGGGCTTACTCCTGTCTCTGTGATCAGAGATTATTCCTGGTGATACTTTGAATATCTTACATGGTGCTGAGGGCAAGCCTCGGTCATTAACACACAAGGTCAGTGCCCTCCCTGCTATACTATCTCTCTACTTCCTTCAAGAATACCCAAGAATACCTTTGAGTATTCTTAAGTAGCCAAAACAATTTTGAGGGGTTAAAAGAATGCATCACATACCCTGAATTCATTCTATACTATAAAGCTATGGTAATAAAAATAGTTGGCATTGAAATAAAAATAGATACATGGAATATTGTAAATATTTGAACCCAGAAATAAATCCTTGTATATGTTAGTTCTTAATTTATATGACCCAAGGACATAAGAACCAAGGACATAAAATGGAAAATAAAAATCCTCTTCAATTAAACAATGTTGAGAAAACTAGATAGTCACATGCAAAATAACTACACTGGTTGCTATTGCACACCATGTACAAAAGTTAATTACAAATTGATCAAAGTCTTATGCATTAGGCCTAGAGCTATAAGTACAGAAGAAAAAAGATTAATACAATATTATCCTCAGTGATGGCTTGGTGATATCAACACAATATTATCCTAAGTGATGTCTTGGTGATACCATTCTAATTCCATGGGAAATAAAAATAAACAGATGGGACTACATCCAACTAAAAAGCTCCTATATAATGAAAGTATGTTAAAACAAAAAAGACATCCTACTGTATGAGAAAAAATATACATTTGGAAAAGGCTAATATCCAAGATATATAATGAACTCACAAAAGTCAAGAATGAAACAATAACCCCATCAAAAAACAGAATTAATAAATAGAGAGTCCTCTGTGGAATACAAACAGGTGGCCAATAGGCATATTTTGTAGAAAGCTCAGATCAAAATCACAATGAGATACCATTTCATACTTATACTTGTGAGAATGGCATATGACAAAAAGTCCAGAAACAAGTGCTGATGAGTTTGCGGAGAAAAAAAAAACTGCTCTAGACTGTTGGGTGGGAAGGTAAACTGGTCCAGCCTTTATGGAAAGAGTGTGGATGGAATACTACTGAGTTATAAGCAAAGATGAAATCTTATCATTTGCAACAGCATTGATAGAACTGGCGGAGGTTATGCAAAGTGAAATAACCTCCTTCCAAAAGAAGAAAGACAAGTAATGGCAGATTTTTTTTCATATATGAACAGAAAAATCAAAGCAAGAAAGTAGACAAAGTCAAATAAAGGCAAATTCTTGGACTCTGATGGCAGAACTGAGGTAAGAGGGAGAAGAGGTGGAATTAAGTGGATCGAGATGAATTTTGGCCTACAGTGGAGGGCATGGTGTGATAATATGCATTTAACAAATTACCAACTGTATTCCTAAGACACATACTATCATATACATATGATAGTATATAGTATATAATCTCAGTGATACCTCATTAAAATCTAATTTAAAAATATTTCATAATATTTCCCTTCCCAAAGTAAAAGATAGTGGACAATTTTCATTCATATGAAATATGAATAAAACAATTGACTGGAAATTTTAACAAAGCCAGTTCTTATAAATATATATTGGTTACCAGGGCAGAAAGGTGAAGAAAATAAACAAGAAAATGAGAAAAGAGAATTTTGTTTTCTTTTGGGTATATATCTTCCTGTTCTCTGAGACTACTCCCTCACTCTGCTCAGAAATTATTCTCTGGTAGGACTCAGGGCACTACATGTGAGCTGGGGATGGAGTCTGAGTGAGGAACGTTCAAAGCAAGCCCCTTACCCTCTATACAAACCCTCTGGCCGCAAAGGATCTGTTTTCAGATGGGATGGTATTATAGACATATCAAAAAAGTGAAACTAAATCCCTAATATTCATTTGTATCCACCAGACTTACTGAAAACTTCTAAGGTGAGTTAAGCAATAAAATAATAAAATTAACAAACCATGAGGTCTAGATATCACTTGTGTCTATACACCATTATTTGAAAAACAGACCTATCTATATGATATTAGAGGAGATGAGCACAGATATTTTCAGTTCTTTTAAGTGAAAATTGTACGTGCAGCCATATCATATCAAAAAAGATTTAGGTTTATATGACATTGATTTGCTCTTAATAAGTTTATCTTCTTATATCTCATTCATTTGATTATAGAATTTTAATAGACTATAAAAAATACATAGCATTACCGATCTAAAACTTACCTTAACTGAAGTAAAAGCATTTATTTCAATTACAGAACTTCATAGCATTTGCTTTACATCTCATAGTTACCACTATAAATCTAATCAATGGCATAATTTACACTGAACAGCAATTTGAATAATTTAAAACACTGTATTTAATGTTTGTCATTAGGTATAATTGAAGAGTTATAATTTTATAAATGCAGTCAGTATGTGTGATATTATTTTTATTGTTTATTTTCTTCATATTGCTTATTATTACTTACTGTTAATAAACAAAACATAATAAAAGATTATTTTTACTAAAAGCCACTGGGAAAAGGTAACCAGAATAATTCCCTAAGAAAAATCCAATTAAAAAATTAATTTTATAAATATTTACATGCAATTATTCAGATTTAATACATTCTATTACCTGTAATCAGCATACTCTTTTGTGCCAATTAGCTTTTGTTAAAGTGCTATTCAATTTCTACAAGAGAGAAGTGAAAAGCAAACTTACTATTCCAAGTCTATGATGCACCTAACACTTCATACTTCAAGTACTCCTTTGCCACTGAGTCCACTTATCTGTACAATGATGATGACAGAGTGGACCCTAAGCACGATGTGGGAAAAATAACTTGTGTCCTCTGTGATTTTCTGCTCCAAATGTTGTCATTCCATGAGAAAACACACACACACACACACACACACACACACACACAGACACACATACACACACACACACTCCCAAAACAAATGGAGGTCCATTCTATAAAATACTTAACCAGGACTCTCCAAAACCCTCTCACTTCACTTGTATCACTTGTCTTCTCATTGATCATGAATTTGCTCAAGCGGGCACCAGTAACATCTCCATAAGTCCTGTCACATGCTAATGTAGCCCAAAGGCATCTGCTAGCTCCAGGAACATAAAGAGTTTCAAATAATTCCATCAGGTCATGGGAATGAGGTCTATAATTGTTGCTGGTATTTGGCATATCAAATATGACACTGGTAACTTGCCAGGCTCTGCCATGCAGGTGGGATACTCTTGTAGTCACCTCTAATCTTGAGCATTTATTGATGAACCAGGCTTGTGATCAGGTCTTCTGTTGGGTGGAGCTCTGACAAGTGGGGGAGTCTAGATGTGGAAAATGGTGGCCCTCATGGTTTGGGGGTCTTCTGGTTTCTTGCGAGGCTCTGCTGGGGTGGTGGGCCAGGGCTAGAACCCCCCTTCCCTCCCAGTGCCTCGTGATCAGCTGGGCACAGAGAGAGTCGGTAGCAGCTCTGCCCCATGTATGTGAGTCTCTGGATCAGCGTACCTGGGCTGGGCTTGAAAAAAACTGCTGCAGGGTGGATCTGTGACTAGCCAGGCTGTGATCAGCTATTCTGCTGGGTGGAGCCCTGACGAGAGGGGTGTCTGGATGTGGAAAATGATGGCCCTCATGGTGTGGGGGGGGTCCTCTGGCTTCGTTGCGAGGCTCTGCTCTCAAGAATGGTGGGCCAGGGCTAGAATCTGCCTTCCCTCCCAGGCACCTCGTGATCAGCTGGGCACAGGGAGAACCTGTAGCACCTCTGCCCCGTGTATGTGAGTCTCTCCAAAAGAGAGACATCTGGCATCTCACCAGACTCTGTTATCCTGAGTCAACTGCCAAAACAGACAAAAATACTTTAGAGGAAATTAATAAAATATGAATTAAGTATAGTCTTCAGTGAGTAATAATGTATCAATGTTCTTGTTTCAGATGACAATATTAATGCATTTTTAAATGTCATTTTGTGGTAAGAAATTGACCATAGTAAATGTGAAATGTTAAATGTCAAGGAAATGAGGAGGGCATAGAGTAATTTTTTGTTCGTTTGGTGATTCTTTTGCTTATTTGTGGTCATAAATAGTGACGTTCAGAGTTCATTCCTGGGAGGACTTAGGGGGACCATATGTGTTGCTGGGGACTAAGCCCAGGTCTACCTTGTGCAATGCAAGTGCCCTGCCCACCGTACTAACACCAGCCTCAACATATATGTAAATTGAATACTTTTAACACCTAAAAAACTTTTCAAGTTGAAAATACATAATACTATGAAAGCAAAAGCTAGGAGAAAGTATTAGTAGTATCATAGTAACAAATGATTAGTCTCCAGAAGTCTAACAAATTGATTAGAAAAAATACCCAAAAAACCATAGATATAAATGTAATCACCAGAACAGATAATTCCATGATAATATAAGCAAATACCCAATGAACATAGATTTATATTAAACATGAGCTATGTTCAGGGGCTGGAATGATAGCACAGCCGGTACCCAAATAGTCCCCCATGCACCGCTATGATTAATTCCTGAGTGTAGAGCCAGGAGAAACCCGTGAGCATCGCAGGGTGTGGCCCAAAAAAGAAAAAAAACACACATAACTTGTATTCAAAGAAACAATAACAGTTGGAAATAGTTGGAAATATTAATTCTAAACTAGAACCGACTATTGAAATTAGATAAATGGATATGTATGACAATCACCTCAATATATGTATTGCAAACTGCAACGTGCAAAGAAGAAAGAGAGAAGAAAAGCACCTGCCATAGAGGCAGGTGGGTCAGGTGAGAGAGGGAAAGAGGGAACGTTGGTGGTGGGAAATGTGCACTGGTGGAGGAACGGATGCTGCGACATTGTATGACCGAAAGACAATGATGAACTTTGTAATTGTCTATCTAACCCATGGTGATATGAGGGAAAAAAGGAACAAAACTAACCGTATACATTATTTTAGCAAATGTTAACCGGCAATAGCTAGTCAAAATTAGAACTGTATCACCACATAGTGATGTAAAGTAGTGAATTAGTATAGCCTCTTATGAAAGCATTTTGTATTAAATATTGAAGGGGGAGAAGAAAATTTGCTTACAGACTAAGTAAACATTTTGTATAGGAGAACATAGGTTCATTAATTGCCAGCATATCAGGGGTCCCTGAGCACTGCTAGGAGCAACCTTGAGCAAAGAGCTGGGAAGGACCCGCAAACACTGCCAAGTATGACCCCAAAACAAGCGAAGAACCACCACCCAAAGTATATAGAGTTTGTGAAAATATGGCAAAAAAAGCACCTGCATATACTTTTGATGAGACTATAAACTGGTTCAACCTCCATGAGAAAGAGTACGAAGATTTTTCAAAACATCTGAAGTATATTTATACAAAATCATATAGATCTATCCGAAGGACACAGAGAGACTAATTCAAAAAGGAATGCACCTTTATGTCCTCCAAACAAATCCATATAAATCCAAATATATATATCTTAGGTATCTGTCAAAAAGATACAAAAACACCAATTTGAAAAACTGCATGTATATATGTGTTCATTGCAGCTCTGTTTAAAATGGTCAAGATATGGAAACAATACAAGTATCCAAGGCAAATGAATAGATTTGAAAATATGGGGTATATCACAGTGAAATACTACTCAGTCACTAGGAAAAATTAAGGCATGCTGCTTACAACAACATTAATAGAATTGTATGGGGTCATGCTAAGTAAAATAAGTCAAAAGGAGAACTCCAGATACTGAAGATCTCACTCATAAATGGGATATGAGGCAAAAGAAGCAAAGTAAGAGAACAGACAAAATCAAAAAAAAGGTCAACGAACTGTGATAAACGGACAGTGTTACTTTAGAGCAGTGTGATAACACATTTTCATAAGATGTTAAATTGTGACCTAGAACATATACTATTGTTTAAACCAATGTTGCTTTAATAAAATATTTATATTAAACAATAGAAATTCCAAGATTTATATTAAATCTTAGAATTTAATATAAATTTAATACAAATTCATAGGATTTGTATTATTAAATCCTAGAAATTCCAAATCATCATTCCATGATCAGAATGTGAATATAAAAACATTCAATGCTATAGTATTTGTGGCTAAAAAATATTAGAGCTATACACACTTTCATAAATAAAGTATTACACAAATTATACAATATAATAGTTATGTTTATAAAAAATATGATTTAGTGCTTAACATGAGGCAGACCTAGATAAATGAGTCTAGATAGATAACCAAGATTTTGGAGAGGAGAAAGAAAATTAAGTTTATTGGTATAATATAAGTAACAAGAATAATAGTGAAAAATTATGTATTCTATCTGGGAACTAAAAACTGTATATGAACACACTGAAAACAAACTGGAAAAAGAATACTGTGCTGATAACCATGGCAAATCTTGTAACCGAGGAAGTATATGTGTTAAGAATGTTTTTTTCAAGAAGACTTTAGTCCAATGTAGAGCATTAGTGAACAGCACTACGTTTGTAACATCACTTATTTCTTTTTTTATATATTTTTTAATGTTTTATTTTTACAATTACAAAGATATACAATTAAAAAGTTCATATTTGGGTTTTGGTCATACAGTGTTCCAGCACCCATCCCGCCACCAGTGCCCATCTCCCACCACCAACGTCCCCGGTTCCCTCCCCCCCCCCCAGCCCTGCTCCATGGTAGGTTCTTTATTTCTTTCCCTCTCTCTCTCTTTCTCTTTTCCTTCCCCCTCAAGACTATGGATTACAGAACATACATTAAAGGGTTGTCATGTGTATCTTTTTGCCTCTATTTAATGCTCAGTTCTAGGTTGGCATTAGTACCCTCGACAATTGTTAGCACCCTGTTCCATTTTCTGTCTTACCTAGCCTCTGACTCCCACACGTTTGTGATAATTTCCACCTTTGACAAGACCTCCTGATATATGTTTCACTTGACCTTGGATATTGGTATCTTAATATGTACATATACATATTTATGTTATGCAGATAAATGCAGTCATTCTGTGTCTGTCTCTCTCCTTCTGGCAAATTTCGCTCAACATAATCTTCTCCATGTCCATCCATTTATAGGCAAATTTTATAACTTCATTTTTCCTAACAGCTGCATAGTATTCCATTGTGTAGATGTACCAAAGCTTCTTTATCCAGTCACCGATTTTCGGGCACTCTGGTTGCTTCCAGATTCTGGCTATTGTGAATAATGCTGCTATGAACATAAAAGTAGGGATGGTGTTTCCGCTGCGTATTTTTAGTTTCCCAGAGTAGATTCCCAGGAGTGGTATGGTTGGGTCAAATGGGAGTTCAATTTCTAGTCTTTGGAGGAATGTCCATATTGTTTTCCAGAAAGGCTGTACCAGCCAGCATTCCCACCAACAATGGATGAGTGTCCCCTTTTCCCCACATCCACGCCAGCACTTGTTGTTCTTGCTCTTTTGAATATGTGCCAGTCTCTGTGGTGTAAAGTGGTATCTCATTGTTGTTTTGATTTGCATCTCTCTGATGGTTAGTGATGATGAGCATTTTTTCATGTTTTTTTTTGCCATTTGAATTTCTTCCTTGCTGAAGTTTCTGTTCATTTCTTCTCCCCATTTTTTGATGGGGTTGTTTGTTTTCTTCTTGTAAAGTTCTACCAGTGCCTGATATATCCTAGATATTAACCCCTTATCAGATGAGTATTGGGTGAATATTCTTTCCCATTCTGACATAACTTATTTCTAATGACTAAATACATTTATCATGATAATTTGATAGCTCACAAAATTTCTCATTTTTTTAAATTCCTCAATTTTTAACGATCATTTTTTCCAAGCTAGTACTATTTCCAGCTTATCACTATTGACCAACCTTATGATATTTAAGTAGCATTACTGTTTAATTTGTTAAATACTCAATCTGAATTAATCAGGAGCATAAATACATGTTTTATAAAGACTACAGATATTTAGGAAAAAATTTTCATTATTTCAACACTCAAATTCTTCCCATAACTTCAACGTCTAATAGAATAAGTGATAAGAAAGCATTTAAGATAAGAAGAATTAGCAGAAAAATAGAAAAGAGAGATAGACAAACAGGAATTCTAGCTAGTGTAATTACCAAACAAAGGATTATGAAATAACTAGAGTTTTTGTATTGAAATAGATTTTGTAAAAATAGCAAAAACCACCACCTGGTTCAGCACCTCCATGATTGTGTGAAGAATGCCGAGAGAGAAAAAAAACCACAAAAGGACGCCAGTCTTCAAAACTCTCGAGCTCATTCGCCAACATGGCAAGTCATGAGCCTCAGGCAACCAAATGCTAACATCCAAGCTTGCAAAGCAGTGCAGAGAAGCAATAAAGGAAAACCCAAAGAGAGAAGAGCAGAAATACCGGAAGATGCAGCAGAAGCCGGAAAAGCATTCGCAATGCCTGCCTGTCCTTCGCCAACTATAAGACCAAGACTGCCCTCCAACATCCTGATGGATCTATCACATCTTCCAGAAAGGCAATGGAGAAGATAATCCATGACTTCTACTCAGATCTCTTTGATAGCCACGTCCACCTGCCCACATACCAAATTCCGCAGGATGGATATGTCGTTCCCAACGTTCTCCCTTCTGAAATCTGACATGCCATTTTGTCAATAAAGAAGGCAACAGCACCAGGCCCAGACAAAGTCAGACCCGAACACCTGAAGAATCTGCCTTCAGTCCTCATCAATACATTGGCTCGGCCCTTCACACACTACCTGTCTGAATGCTAGGTGCCCTCCCATTGGAAAACCAGCAAGACAGTTCTACTGTTCAAGAAGGGAGACATCCACAGCATTGGCAACTATCGCCCCATCTGCCTGTTGTCTGTCATCTACAAGCTGTTCACTCAAGTCATCCTGAACAGAATTGGCAGAACATTAGATGAAGGGCAACCATGCAAGCAAGCTGGCTTCCAAAAAGGATTCAGCACAATCGACCATATCCACATGGTAACCAAGCTCATTGAAGTTTGTAGGGAGTTCAGGATGCTCCTGTGTCTTACGTTCATTGATTTAAAGAAAGCCTTTGATTCTGTGGAGACTGAAGTGGTCATCAAAGCCCTAGCCAAACAGGGTGTTCAAACCCAATACATCAAGATCCTTCATGAGCTGTATTACGGATTCACCACCAGGATCACACCATTCTACAAAGAAGCAATCATCAATGTCAAAAGAGGGATTCTGCAGGGTGATCCCATTTCACCAAAACTCTTTGGCACCACCCTCGATAACATCATGCAACAATTAGAATGGAAAGGAATAGGAGTGATGATATACGGTGCGGTCCGCAACTAAACCACCTCCGCTTCGCTGTTGACATCTTGTAGGCCGCCCACCTACAAGATGGTCAGACTTCTTCGTCGAGACCCTGAATGAACGTTTTGAGGCTCTTTGTATTCCTGAGAAGCAAACATTAGCCAAGCCGCACAAATGCTTGCTGACTTTGATCAAGAATGTGGATAGGTCTACAACTAAATCTAAAGAAAACTAGTTCCAGAGGCCCCATTCACTCTCAATGGAACAAACATCTCTGAATGCAGCAGTTATGTGTACCTAGGTCGAGAAATCAACATGATGAAAGACCTAAAACCTGAGCTGTGCAGGAGGAAGAGAGCAGCATGGAATGCCTTCAAAAGCATCAAAGAAATAGCTAAAGAGACAAAAAACCTCCGGCTCCAGGCACATCTCTTCAACTCCACCACTCTCCCTGCATTAACATATGCCTCAGAGACCTGGGTCCTACGAAAGCAGGATAAGAATGCTATTCGAGTCTCCCAAAGAGGAATCGAAAGAGCTATGCTTGGAATATCACGCCTCACTCAAGTGAAAGAAGGAATCTGGAGCTCCGACCTCCATCGCTGTTCCAGGGTCAGGGACGCTGTCTCGTTTGCCAAGGCATCGAAAATCAGATGGGCTGGACATGTAATATAATTTGGAGACGACTGCTGGACTAGAGCTGTTACCAACTGGATCCCACGGGATGTCAAAAGACCACGTGGCCGCCCACCTATAAGATGGTCAGACTTCTTTGTCAAGACCCTGAAAGAATGGTTGGAGGCTCTTTGTATTCCTGAAGCAACCAGATGCCATTGGGCTACACTGGCACGTGATAGGGTCAAATGGAAATATTACTGGCACCCACTTGAGCAAATTGATGAATAACAGGATGTCAAGTTTCAAGTTACTTAGCAAAAAGCACAAGCAGTGAAGTGAAACAATGAAAAAGTCTCATACATAGTTAAGAAAAGAACCAAGCAGGTATTATACAATAACTGAAATTCACTGTTTTATTTGTGTTTATGTACATTTCCTATATCTTCTTAGTAATTATTTTAAATTTATTATCTATTATAGACTCTCCATTTCCACTTAAATTTATTTTCTTACTCATTCTGTCACTGGATTTAACTTTGTGGGAGTGAAGTACATTGACTTTGATTTTTTTTTCAGTAGATGGCTTTTTTTATTTTTTTGCTTTTTGGGTCACACCTGGAGATGCTCAGGGGCTTTTCCTGGCTCTGCACTCAGGAATTACTCCTGGTGGTGCTCGGGGGACCATATGGGATGCCGGGATCGAACCCAGGCCGACATGGGCCGGCCACATGCAAAGCAAATGCCCTACCCGCTGGGCTATCGCTCCGGCCCCAGTAGATGGCTTTTACTTTGGGTTTCTGCTTTCTTTTTCAGGTTTAAAGAGGAAGAGGTGGGATCAAGCAATTGGAGTTTCCTTCAGTCACTCTTCTGAATGAGGAGGACCAGCTTAAACATAAAATCTCTTGTAGTTGCTTCTCCTCTTACATCTATTTTCTATCTGGCTTCAATTATTATAGTCTGAGATGCTTCACCTACATCCAACCACAGATATCTGGCGGCTCTTGGTAGCGCACTATCATGTCTCTCTGACATCAGTCTCCAAAATTAGGACACGAGGTCTCAAATTGTACAATAAACAGCTCTCCCTCAGGATTGTCTGGCCCAAAGCTTTTAGCAGAGGCATGTTTACAAGGTGTAAGAAAGTTGGTTCTGTTTCCATGTTACATCTAGTGAAATCATTTGGCCTTGTCTAGTGCTAGCTTCTTGCCTGGGCACCTCAGGGATCTTCTCTTCTCTCTGAAGGAGTCTGCAGGGACCCTGAAGGATCTACGTTCAGGAACTTTTCCTGATTGGGTAAGAGTATTGCCCACTCTGCAGGCTGAGCCTCTAGTCTTGTATTATGATCTAAAGGAGCCCCTGAGAAACTATGGGAATGGCCTCCAAAAAATAAGCAAATAACGTTTGAATATTGTCTTAAAATATTTGTCTCCTAACATGTTTTTCTCTATTGTTTGGCCTCTTTTACACTGGTTGGCTTTTCTCTACAACACTGGGCAGATTTTCCTGCTCTTTTGCAAAAATAGTGCTTTAAAATACCAACAACAACAACTACTAGTTACTGAGAATTTCATGTTGAATATTTTTTGCTATACATTTCAGGTATTTGGCTCATTGTCACACCTTTATTTGCACCCCAATTTTGACCATTTCAACTTTGCTATTAAGGTGAGCCCAGAGCAGGCACCCCTAGAAAGAATTTTTCCTCTGACCATAATATGATCTCACTAGGAATTCTGTAATGTCTATAACCTGATGAAAACTCCCCAGTTCCTTGGGAGCTCTCAGAATCGTTTGACTACTTTCTGATGTCTCTCTACTCAACAGGAATCTCCTGCAAATGTCCAGAGATCTCTTTCTGTGCAGCTCTCTCTAATATTTCATCTGCAAAGTATGTGTATATCAGCCTCTCTAAATCATACACACTCAACAGGTGAACAAACAGTTTCATTTCTCTTCTCCATCTTCTGCTGTGTTCTGCAGGAAAATTACCCTATGCCTTCACTTGGGAAATTTTAGGGCTCAATGCACTATTTTCCTTCTCCTGGCTATATTGATCAGTTTTCTAGATTTATGGTGCTTAAAATATTTCATTCATTTCATTGTTCATGAGATGTGAAAGTCCTACAATATCTATTGTTTCATGTTTTCTTTGACATTGCTAGTATAAATACAAATATATTTAAGCCTACTTTAGCAGCATGTATCAATTTATATCTAGAATTATAGTAATAATAACCATTTTTTTTCAATCTAGCAAAGCATTTCTACAAGATAATTAGCATACTCTACTATTTTGCATAATGTATTCTTTGAAATGAATACACCTGAATTTCTTTATAACTATCCTATAAAGCTTTTTATTCATTCACCCAACCATTGCCTTTCCAAATCATTACTGTAAAAAGCATTACTTTTTACATCTTAAACATCTACGAGTACATTTACTGCTTGTGGTTGTTCTGAAAAGAAAAACTGGAAGAAAAGAAACCCCATCAAAAAATGCCCAAAAGGTAGAGGGGGGAGAGAGAGAGAGAGAGAGAGAGAAGATAAATGCCTGCCAAAAAAGGCAAGCAGAAGGAAGGGCAGGAAACTGGGTACTTTTGTGGTGGGAAATGTGCACTGGTGAAGGGAGGAGAGTTGGAACATCACATGACTGAAACCCAATCATGAACAACTTTCTGTGTATCACACTGTGATTTAATTTAAAAAATGAAGGAAAGAAACTTTGGTTTGGCAATGGTAAAATTATTTTGTGAGTGTATAATACTAGCTCATTTTACTGATAATGGGGGGAAGGTAACTTGTGAAGATCATGCAACCAATGACAGGTCATTGTGACTAAACTGCAAGTTCAAACTCCTTGCTCTTCATCTACCATCAAAGTGCCTTGTTTATTAAAAGAACAACTCTTGCAACATGCGTGGAAAGTGCTTATTTTATGAGACAACCACATCTATATGATTCTATATGATTATAAGGGTTATAATTATAATCATACAGAAAAGAAAGAGGCTTGAACTCTAAATAACTTATATACATTCAAATATCATAAACTAAATGCTATATGTCAGAGGGAAAGGGGAAGGCAGCAGGTAAAGTGAGAGGAACAATTATATTGTAGTGATAGAAACGTAATCTTTGGGCCTGAGAGATAGCATAGGCTTAAGCCTTGAATGCCGGACCAATGCTGGTTTGATCCCTGGTATCACATGTGGTAACTTGAGCACCACCAACAGTGATCCTGAGCACTGAGCGGAATGAACCCTGAGCACCATGTGGTGTAGTCCAAAAGGAAAAGAATTTAACTTAATCATTGCTGATAATCATAATGTGCATGATATTGAAATATCATGCTGTACATCTGAGGTAAATACAATGTTTTAAACCCGTGTTGCTTTGATTAAAAAACAAAAACAAAACAGGATCTCAGGCTGCCACTGCCAAGATTTCTGGGGCCCTATAGCCCTCCGTTTCCTCTGCATGAACAACACATAAACACAGTGACATTTTAAGGGCTTCAAAGAAGGCAACACAAAACCTTGTCAATTTATTTCTAAGAGTTTTAAATCTGATCAAAATCTAGGATAGTTATTTAACACCTATGGCTTTCTCCCTCTTTCTCTCCATTGCTTTTGAGATGCTATCCGCCTTGTTCCTTCAAATACCTACTTAACTACCTGGCTATCATCATAAAATATTCAACCAGGTCCAGCACAGAGAAGCGGATGTGCATTGCACACACTAGCAGGCTGGCTAACCTTGCTTAAGAAGAAACACAGGAATCTTATCTGTGATGCTCCAGATGGTCAAGGGTTAAAGATTAGAATTTCTGCTTGAAAAATGACAATTCATTACTTGTCACTTCCTGAATCTGAGCCATTCATATCAGTCTGATACCTGGCATTTTAAAGAATAGATCTTTCTCTGCGATTTTGTTGCATCAGATTTATTTTTGCCACTTCTGAGGAAAGTGTCACGGCAGAGCAATCTGCATGTACATCCTCGGAACAACCACATAGGGTACAGTATTAATAGAATAGGATATTAGCTTATGACTAGATTTATGAGAAGGGACAGAGGACATGTCAAAAAGTAGTAGTTATTGAGGGAAATATGGATAAAAAATTCCATCAAAACAAAACTTGGCAAACAAAACAATAACCCTGGAAAAGTAAAGAAAATTTTCAGTATCAGCGTAACCCTACGACAGCAGGAATTCTAAGGTTTAAGAATGTATCATCATCTTTCCCATAGTATAAACTGTTTAATAATATATATTTTAAAATTTCTAATACAGGTACATGGTGAATATTTATGACATCTTTGGATGGAAGCATCTAAATGTCCAGGAAATTTTTTTTAATAAAACAGTAATAAGTGAAAGTATTCTATAACATGGAGAGACAGCAAAAAAAATGTCAGATTGATATTATATCTAGAAAACCCTAAACTCTCTCTATCAAGAAGCTACTAGAAATAATGGATTCCTATAGTAGAGTGGCAGGCTCCAAAATCAATACCCAAAAGTCAATGGACTTCCCATATGCAAATAGCTAAAGAGAAGAAAGGGATATTAAAGAAACTATCCCATTCACAGTTGTGCCACAGAATATCAAATACCTAGGAATCAGTTTGACAAATAATATAAATTATCATTACAAAGAAAACTACAAAGCATTATTTTAAGAAGTAAAAGACGACCTGTGGAAAAGGAGATACATTCCTTTTTCATGGATTGAAGAATTAACATTATCAAAATGGTAATACTCCCTAGAGCTTTATACAGATTCAATGTAGTCCCTCTAAAGATACCCATGACGTTCTTCAAATAAATTGACCAAGCACTCCTGAAATTTGTATGGAGCGGTATTGCTAAATAGCAATACCCCCCGAATAGCTAATGCAATCCTTGGGAAAAAGAAGATGGGTATCACTTTCCCCAACCTTAACCCCTACTACAAAGCAGTCATAATTAAAACGGCATGGTATTGGTATAGAGATAGACTGGTAGACCTATAGAATAGAGCTGAATATCCTGAAAGCACACTCTCAAATATATACTACTTTTCCCCTTTAAGTTTCATCAGTAAATGCTCGAGATGAGATCCTTCTTTTTTTTTTGGGGGGGTGGTCACACCCAGTAATGCTCAGGGGTTTCTCCTGGCTCTGCACTCAGGAATTACTCCTGGAGGTGCTGGGGGACCACATGGGATACCTGGGATGGAACCCGGCCAGCACAAGCCGGCCTAAGCAAGGCAAACGCCCTACCTACTGGACTATTGCTCCGGCCCCAAGATGAGAGCCTTCTACTGAGAATATACTACCTACAAGGCAGAGCCTGGCAAGCTACCCATGTTTTATTTGATATGCCAAAACCTAGTAACAATTATGTACCTCAATTCCATGACCTGAAGAATGGTTTGAGGCTCTTCCTGTCCCTGGAGCAAGCAGATGCCCTTGGGCTAAACTTGCTTGTGACAAGACTATGGAGATGTTACTGGTGCCTGCTCAAGCAAATTGATGAACAACGGGAAGACAGTGATACAGTGAATCTTCAATAAAAGGAGCAAAAAATATTAAGTGGAGCAAAGAAAGCCTCTTCAACAAATGGTGTTGGGAAAAACTGGGCAGCTACGTGTAAAAAATTAACTTAGACCTCCTTCTAATGCCACACACAAAAGTCAGATCAAAATGGATTAAAGACCTCAACATCAGACATGAATCTATCAGGTACATCGAAGAAAACATAGGAAAAAAGGAAAAAAGTTCTATGTTTTTCATCAAAACATCAAAACTAAAGGCATCTTCAAAGACAAAACACCACTGACCAAGCAAATGCAAGCAACAATAAATACAAATGGAATTATATAAAGCTGAAAAGCTTCTGCACCTCAAAAGAAATGGTGCCAGGATATAAAGACAATTCACAGAGTAGGAAAGAATATTCACCCAATACCCATTTGATAAGGGTTTAATATCTAGGATATACCAGGCACTGGTAGCACTTTACAAGAAGAAAACAGCCAACCCCATCAAAAAATGGGGGAAGAAATGAACAGCAGTTTCCAAAAAGAAGAAATCTGAATGACCAAAGGCATATGAAAAAAGTGTTCTTCGGGGCCAGAGCGATAGCCCAGTGGGTAGGGTGTTTGCCTTGCACGCGGCCGGCCCATGCTGGCCCGGGTTCGATCCTCGGCATCCCATATGGTCCCCCGAGCACCGCCAGGAGTGACTTCTGAGTGCAGAGACAGGAGTAACCCCTGAGAATTGCTGGGTGTGGCCCAAAAAAGCAAAAAAAAAAAAAAGAAAAAGTGTTCTTCATCTTTAATCATCAGGTAGATGCAAATCAAAACAACAAAGAGGTATCATCTCACACCACAGAGACTGGCACACATCCAAAACAACAAGAATCAGTGCTGGGGTGATGCAGGGGAGAAAGGGACTCTCATCCACTGTTGGTGGGAGTGCCAATTGGTCCAGCCCTTCTGGAAAACAATATGGACATTCCTCCAAAAACTAGATATTGAGCTCACATTTGACCCAGTAATACCACTCCTGGGAATATACCCTGGAAACCCAGAAACACTATCTGTACTTCTATATTCATCACAGCTCTATTCACAATAGCCAGAATCTGGAAACACTGTAAGTGCCCCAAAACAGATGACTGGCTAAAGAAACGTGGTACATCTACACAATTGAATACTATGCAGCTTTCAGAAAAGGCGAAATTATGAAATTCACTTGCAAATGGATGGACATGGAGGACGAACATGCTGAGTGAAATTCGCCAGAAGGAAAAGGATAGATATAGAATGACAGCATTCATTAATGGGATAAATATATACCAGTGTTCTACTAAGTGTGGGAAATGGTATTGCCAGACTTGAACTCATCATTGAATATACACAAAGAGACTTACATGGTAAATCCTAAACGTCTGTAGGGCAAGTTACAATATGTAAAGGAAGAGAGAGATATAGAAACAGAGATAGAGACAGAGAGGGAGAAAGAGAGGAAAATAAAAGGTGTCTGCTATAGAGGCACACTGGGGGTTGGTGGAAGGTAATGTGGGGACATTGGTGGTAGGAATGGGGCACTGGTGGAGGGATGGGTGCTGGAACACTGTATGAATGAGAACCAATTATGAACATTTTTGTAATTGTATATCTCATGGTGGTATAATAAAAAAAATTTTAAAAAGCATGTCAGATCAGAAATGGAAGAATAAAATGATACATATATAATAATTAAATATGTAAAAGTTTGCAAAATCAGGCTAGGGAGATAGTTCAACAAGCTGGAGAACTCAACACTGGAGAGTAATCATCGCATGAAGGAGACCACAGTTCAAAGCTTAGCAGTGCATGGTCCCATGTACTGAGATGTAATTTCTGAGCACTGTCTAGTAAAATCCTAAACAAGCATGTACACACACTAGCGCGCACACACACACACACATATACACACCATATATGTGATATATATGCAAAATACAAATGTAAAAGCAATTTATATAGTCACACATATGCATTTAGATAAACTGAAAAGCTATGCAATAACTATAGTGACTATCTCTCAAAGTGGGTGAGGGGTGGAACTTTTAATGTTATTAAAGGAGACCTGTTCCATTTCACATATATGACAAACAAGGAAAACAAACATGATAGCTTATTTTTATACTGATGGTCGGCAAATACATAATCTAGCTGATAAGTAAATGTGTACTATTAATTTTGTTATATTTTAATTTTAGATTATTTTAAAATATATTTTCATTTTTCAAGATAAAAGAAATTCAGAGTCTAAAATTTGTGGAGCAATTTTCAGTAATTGAGTGGTGATAAAGATAAGATAGTGTTCATGAACAGATTAGAGCTAAGTAAAACTGTGGGACTGTGTGATCTTCTCAAGCTGTGGCAGGAGGGATGGCAGTGAGCTGTGTGCCTCGGAATCTGTGGAGCTGACACTGTTGGATACTTAAATAAAGACAAAACAAAATTGGTTCACTAAGAAGAGCACTGTGAACCTCCAGGACAGCCTTGTCTAAGAAGATTAAAAGTCACTAAAAAAACTATTTAGGTAGTATGGAATGCACTCATCAATTCTTATGCTTCAACAGGACACTCTGCAAGAAACACCAAGAGGAAAAAGAACAGACAACTCTTGTATTTTTATCGCTCTAACCAATGGTGCTTTTGAACTCCGTAATTTGAGGCCTTTACTGAAATAAGGTGGGAAGACTGATAGGGTAAAGCCAAAATAATCATAACTAAACAATAGGGAGAAATCTTTAAAATATTAATATTTTCATAATAATGTTTTTAAATAATAACATTTTAAACTACTGACAGTTCAGTGATTAAGGCGCATGTCTAGCACATGACAAACCCCACCTCAGTCCTAGACCAAGTCTCACTAAAGCACCACCAGAACCACCTAAACACAGAAAAAGGAGTAAGCCCTGAGCACTTTAAGTGTGCTCCAAAATAAGCAAAAACTCCAAAGTATTGATTGCTCTTGGAGATCATTTGAGTTTAAAAAAAAATCTATTAAGTCAATATATTTATTATTCTATTCTTAAAGAAAAATTAACTACAAAAACATTATGAATTACATAATTGTTTCTAAGTAAGATTTCTGTACTTACTAATTCAAGATTGTCCTTACATATTTATAAAATAGTAGTTACTACGGACTCTAGCTGAGGCATCGTTTATTAATTGACAGACAATATAGGAGACGGAGACTGTTCTGATTCAACAGATCCCTTATAATGATTTTTAGACCCACCCACATCCCTTTACATCAGGTTATAGCAAAAGCAATCTGACAGAAATTTTTACTTTAGTGGTAGAAATGATTAATATCAGGAAAAATTAATGTCAGCAGAAATGCGTAGGTTGAATTCAGCTGAGTCTTTTATGAACTTACTAAATACATTTTAGCCAAATGTTAAGTGAATGAAGAAAAATTTAAAAAATTTATAATAGGGGAGCCAGAGCGATAGCCCATTGGGCAGGGCGTTTGCCTTGCATGCAGCTAGGGTGGGAGGGGGAAAATTTATTCTAAAGCATGCTCCTTCCTAAATACAACAGATAGCTTTGGCAAGGCTGTGTTGTTTGTTTTATTCTTAGGTCAATACTCAACAATGCTAGAGATTACTCATAAAAGTAGCTGCTGATCTCCCAGTGGTGCTTGGGAAACTGTGAGGCACAGGGACTGAGCCAGGCCTCCAGCATCCAAAGCATGTGTCAGTCTGTTGACCCCTCTCTAGTCCCACCACGTCGCTTTCTGAGCACAGTATACGATGTTAGAAAGAACAAACCACAGTTAAACCCAAACTTAACAAACATTCTAAAGTGAAGATTTAAACTTTAAGCTAGATTTCTACTAGATAAATCTAGTGTAATCAGATTTCAACTAGATAAATCTGTACTGGTAGAAGGTGACTTATTCCAAGAAAATTCGCAAATTCCATCCTAGTTGTGTAAAGATAAGTAAACAAACCTCATACCTTTAATGAGGCAATCTGAGTGGGAAACCACTGAAAGATAAATACCCAAAATTGTCTTACTGCCTCTGCTTCAACAGATGCTTCAGTTGTAAACTGAGACATAAAATCTGTTTTCCTATTCCACCATTTTAAAAAAAAATAAATTTTAACAATAGAACCAATGACATTGTTTTATTTTTTTTTTCTATTTTGGGTCACACCCGGCCATGCTCAGCGGTTTCTCCTGGTTCTTCACTCAGAAATTACTCTTGGCGGTGCTCGGGGACCATAGGGGATGCCGGGATCAAACCCCGCGGCCAGCATGCAAGGCAAATGCCCTACCCGCTGGACTATCGCTCTGGCCCGACATTGTTTTAAATTTAAGATATTGCTATAGCATACCCACCATCAAAATGCCTCAATTCCTCTACCATTATTCCAAGATAAATAGAAAATAAGGGCAGATCTGGATCAAGTTAACCTTAGTGTGCCACTGAAGAGGAAAAAGTCAAATATCCTGGTGCTTAAACACACTGTGTTTCCAACCAGAAACAAGCAGCTAAGCAATGAAACTGGAATTCTTACTCATAATGCCAGAATCCAAGTGGTGATTCAAAAGACATTTGGAAGGCTGGAGAGCTAGCTCAATGGACTGAGAGCATGTCTGGCTTGTAGAAGATCCGTATTAATTCCCTGGCACAGCATGGTCTCCCAAGAACTATTAGGAGTGACCCCAACACAGAGATAAACTCCTTTATATGGCAAGAGTTGGCCTAAACAAAATAAACAAAGAACGATTTTAATGTTTCTGGCATAGTCCTGAATCGGCAATTAAATGTAGTACTATGGAAGAAACACTAATTCCCTCAATCCCAACCTAGAAGAGTTCCTGCCACACAGATGGGCTTATTATTAATAGTGGTTGAGCTATATTTTATTCATTTGCTACAAGTATTAATTACAAACAATTCACCTGAAAATGTACTTGAGCAGAAGACAATGACTCATCTGATGAACTAAAAATGACCCTAGTATACATGGAGTATGATGGATATGGAATTCACTTCCTTCCTTTCTTGACCTCAAAATTAGTGGAGACTGTTCCAAGTTATGGACCTCTGGTCAATAATGCAAATCATTGGCAATACATGTAGCATTTCACTTTCTACATTAAACCATTAGATGTCACAGTGAATTTTTAGACAAAAATCATTAGTGTTCCAATTTTACTAAATAATCAAAATATTCTTGTCAGCACTCACTAGTATAAGCAACTTGAAACCAAAATAAATTTTTTTTTAATTTTTCTTAAAAAATTGATTTCATACAGGCACGAGCACATGTGGGTATTTGGGGATTACTGTTGGCTTATGCTTAGGGATTGTTCTCATGGTACTTTGGGATCACATAGTCAGAGATAGAACTACAGTCAGGTCCAATGAAAGGCAAATGCCTAAAACTCTGTACTATCTATCTCACTGGCCCTCTATAAGATCTCTTTTGTGGACTCTAGAACTGTGAACTCCTTTCTCTTAGAGCTTAAATCTTCACAATAATATTTAATTATAAATTATTCTAATATAATAATAAATAACATAGTTTTCAATACTCTCAGTTTGTCTCATACTTAGAAAGCAACATAATGCATCTTTATAATTTGTGAGTCTGAGGAGTAACTCATTTACTCTACTGAAAATTCCAGAAAATCCTTTGATTGACTCCGTTTGAACCTTCTTTTTAGACCCAGATAATCACATGGTCTTTAGGATTTAGTGCTCAGATTTCCAAGTCTAAATCGCATCATGAATAAGGCAATATTTTGACAATTTTGTTAGACAAAAGAAAATTTCTGGGCATCTAAATGTGATAGATGTTCATAACAAGAAAGCTCAGGAAAATTCATTTCCATACACGAAGTGTCAGAGATACTAAGAGGCCTAGCACGTGAGTTGGTTTTACTAATGAAATCATTTTGAGCCAGTGTTCTAATAAATCATTTTGAGCCAGTGTTCTAATCCCAATGACACCTATTACATTACAAATGTAATTTTATTTTAGTTCAAAGCTGAAGCTCCCTCGATTCTTGGGGGTAAATAGGATTTACTCAGTGGATTAGAACAGAAATTTGAACTATATGTATAATAGAATAATATAAAGACACAAGAAATGGTGAAATCATAAATTTCATTCAATTCCATTCAGTTCCACTTGTAACTGAAAGATCTTTGGTAAGTGAAGGAAGTCAAAGAAGAAGAAATTCTGTACGTTCTCACTAATCTGTAAAGAGTAGCACATGCAGAGAACTGGAGGTATTAAAGAGAGGCAAAGCAATGACTCTGTCACAGGAACAAAAATGTACAGGAAGGAGAAACATGGAGGGCTGAGAGGGGCAGGAAGATGTTGGGAAATAACATAGGGCTGTGTTTGGTGTAGATATGAGCGATATATCCACACCACATGATTCAACACTACTGAACACATGAGACCCAAACTACAATAATTTAACTTAAAGTGTTTGTTGGGTATTTAGTTTGGAGGTAAGAAGTGAACCCTAGGTCACTGGGGAAAAGGTCAGAGTGCATGTGGGTGGGGAGATCAGAAGTGGGAACACTGTGTGCCCCAAAACCTCTTATAAGCAGCTTTGTAAGTTGTGATGTCTAAATAATTGTTTTAATTGTAAAGAAAATTGAAACACAAAAAGGTAAAATTCCTAGAAGAACAATGCTTGCTGGCACTCCTTAATATTGAATGCTTTATACTACTGTAGGTTGTAAAGAAGTACTAATTGATCTTCCAAATTCTTTGAAAATGAACCACTCTAGGTGCACTCAGCCCACGGACATCAGAGGTAGTTTAACTGAATAAGGCTAAAGCATGTTCCCTTAAGAGATGAGGAGTAGGACCATTATGTTGCTCTATTTCTGTCTTTCATCTATTGTGTTTCATCTCCTCGCCTTTTCTCAGATTCTATCTATAAGAACTCTTCATTTGAATTAGTGAGAAAATGAGTAGTGAGTGCCTGTAAAAATGTTTTTCATGTTTTTTAAAATCTGTTTTATCTTCTAAAACTCAAAATGGTTTTTATTTTCCTTTCAAAATGAAAAGGAAAGAGAAAAAAAATCTTTAAAAAGTATCAAAGCACGGAGAAGACACTTACATTTATTCTCCTATGCTATAGGTATTCTTTTGGGGCTGCCAATATATAAGGAACCTTATTTTAAATGTTGCAGTTTCTGCCTAAGCTCCAGTATTCTATTCTGTATCACTGAAAAAGAAAGCAGGCCAACAATGTTATTTATAATCGAGGGCTCTGGAAAGAGACTGGGCATCCTTTCTGGCTTTGTGGTAATTGTGTGAGTTTCATTAACGTTAGCAGGAGTGCTTTGCACTGAAAGAACAAATTCCATGTTTGTCAATGCTTGAGTGATGATTTACACAAAGCTGGAGAAAGCCTTTTTGTCTTGGGCAACTAGCTCCACCGTGGCAGTACCAAGATTACGGATCACACCTTTTAAGGCAGTTCATCCAACTACAATCATTTCAGCATACTTGGGCAAAAAAAGATGTCTGTCGTGACAAAGCAGTGTAATGTTCCAAGCATGGCTCACCACTCCAACATTAATAGAGAAGTCTTTCATCAAACACAAATGTTGAACTAGGGGGGAAAAGGAAGTGTAAGCCACTTGGAAAACAGATCGATTTTTTCTCCGGAAAAGTTAAATTGAAAGAAAAAAAGTTGTTATTATATTTGCAAATGTTGAATAAAGTTACTGTAATACACAGACACAGAGATCTACTACTAGTACTGGTGGGAAAGGTTTGGACCATATCCAATGATGCCCAGGGACTACTAACTCAGTGGTCAGGGATCACTCCTGGCAGTGCTCATGGCACCACATGTGCTGGGGATTGAATCAGTCAGGAGCAGACAAGACAAGCATCTAAAACCCCTGCACCTTCCAGCTCAAGCCTGATTTTCTGTGCTGTTTGTTTGTTTTGGATTTTTTGTGGGAAGAAATTGGTTTTTGGTTTTGTTTTTGGGCTACGCGCGCAGTGTGATCAAACTTTCTCCTGGTTCTGCTCACAGGGATCACTTTTGGTGGTCTTGGGAAACTGTATGGGGTGCAAGGGATCGAACATGAGTCTGCCAAGTGCATGGCAAGTATCTTATTCATTATACTTCCTGGCCCCAATTCTGATATTTTTTAAGTTCACATTAACTACATTAACACAGTGACTTTTGTTTATTGTTTACCTCTAAATAAAAAAAAAACTATAGCATTGTAGGTAAAATAATTATGGAATAATATGTACTAACAGTTTTTTTTATAGATCTAACAAGCCTTAACTTAGATTTTTCAATTAAGGTTTGTAAACCACTATAGATCTGAAGAGAAGAATTTAATTCTGAAGACAAATTCCTATCAAAATGTGAACTAGTGTACAAGATTACATTAAATGAAAAATCACTCAAGTGCCATAAAGCAGATAGAAGAAACCAATTTGTAAATGGATACAAATATTCAAAGGAATGTTATTGCAAAACAAAATCACACGAGCAATTGAAAAGTTGATGCTGACAAGGTAGAAGATAGGCCATACAGAGGACCGGAGAGAGACTGCCAACTCTCAGGATTGCTGAGTTTCCCAACTTTTGGCACCTCTCAGCAGTGACCTCCCTATTCAACCAGCTTCTACTGCAACTGTGCATGTGTGGGTAGAGGAATTCTCAGCCTTGCAATTGCCCACCTCCAAAGTGTTTTGGATTTGTCTGCGTGGGCTTGGAATAAATGGAAACAGCAGGAACTATAGATGCTGAGGAAAAGCTGAGGGCACTGGAGCGGCACTGCTGATTCACACAATTCCTGGAGTTCATTTGCAGAAAAATAAAAACAAGGTCAGAAGTTGATAGGACAATTGCATGTCCCTTAGTTTGTGTCAAGCAGCATGCCTATTCTGAGTGCCTGGTCCTCGGCAACTCTGCAGTCAGCAGATTAGAATAAGAAAGGGTGGGGCAGAGAGGTGGCAGAGAAGCCAAGAAACAGATTATAAATATTTTATAAATATTTTAAACGTGGCTGGAACAATAGTAGAATGAGTGGGAATTTGACTTGCACGCAGCAGACCTGGACTGAATCCCTGGAATCTCCTAAGTTCCCTGAGCACTGCCAGGAGTGATTCTTGAGCATAGAGTTGTTGATGAGTGTGGCCTAAAACTAACAAAACAAACAGTTTAAACCTTAAATAGTCGATTCAACAGTGGTAGCTGAGAAAATATGGGAGTTGTGAATAACTGAAATATACACATACAGTGTACTTTTACGTTTCCAAAAAACAAATTTGGGGCATCCAGATAGGCAAGGAAGAAGTCAAGCTATCACTATTTGTGGATGACATGATATTATACCTAGAGACCCCTAAACTCTCAAACAAAAAAGCTCCTAGAAACAGTAGATACTTAGAGTGGCAGGGTACAAAATCAATACTCAAAAGTCAGTGGCTTTCCTATATACAAATAACAAAAGAGAAGAAAGGGATATTAAGAAAATTATTCCATTCACAATTGTGCCACAGAAAATCAAATAGCTAAGAATCAGCTTAACCAAGTGTGTAAAGGACCTGTACAAAGAAAACTACAAGACACTGCTTCAAGAAATATAGGAGGACACAAAGAAATGGAAACACATTCCCTGCTCACGGATTGGGAGAATTAACATTATTAAAATGGTAATACTCCCTAGAGCTTTATACAAACTCACTGTGGTCCCTATAAGGATACCCATGACATTCTTCAAAGAAATTTACCAAATACTCCTGAAATTTATATGGAATAATAAAATTCCACGAATAGCTAAAGCAATCCTTGGGAAAAAGAAGATGGGAGGGATCAATTTCCACAACTTCAAACTCTACTACAAAGCAGTCGTGATCAAAACAGCATGGTACTGGTATAGAGACAGAGCAGTAGACCTATGGAATAGAACTGAATATCCTGAAATATATTTTCCAATATATGGTCACTTAATCTTTGATAAAGGAGCAAAAAGTACAAAACAGAGCAAGGAAAGCCTCTTCAACAAGTGGTGCTGGGAATACTAGACAGCTACATGTAAAATATGAATTTGGACCTCTGTCTAACACCATGCACAAAAATCAGATCAAAATGGATTAAAGATCTCAATATCAGACCTGAATCCATAAAGTACATCGAAGAAAATATAGGAAAAACCCTCCACGACATTGAAGCTAAGATGAAACACCACTAACAAAGATGAAACACCACTAACAAAGAACTAGAAGCAAAGATAAACATATGGGACTACGTGAAACTAAAAAAGTTTCTGCACCTCAAAAAAACAGTGACAAGATACAAAGACAGTCCACAGAATGGGAAAGAATATTCACCCAATACCCATCTGATAAGGGGTTAATATCCAGGTTATACCAAGCACTGGTAGCACTTTATAAGAAGAAAAAGCCCAAAAGAGGATATGAACAGAAACTTTGACAAGGAACAAATTCCAATGGCCAAAAGACAAAAGTGTGGGAGTTAGAGTTTAGGTAAGACGGAAAAGGGAACAGTATGCTAATAATTGTCAAAAGTGATAATACCAGCCTAGAACTGAACATTGAATACAGGCAAAAAGATACACATGATAACCTCTAAATGTATGTGTTGTAATCCACAGTGTGTAAGAGAAGGAAGAGAGAGAGAGAGATGGAGAGAGAGAGAGAGAAAGAGAGAGAAGAGATAAAGCCTGCCTTAGAGGAGGCTGGGGAGGAGGGAGAGAATTGGGGACATTGGTGGTGGGATATGAGCACTGGTGAGGGACGGGTGCTGGAAAACTGTAAGACCAAAATCAAACATGAACTTTGTAATTGTATATCCACGGTGGTAATAAAAAAAAAAAATAAAAGATAAATGTTATGCGTGATGGGGTTTGTTTGTTTTTATTGGGGATGAGCAGGGGGAGGGGGATGTTACAAACAGATAGTAAACCCCAAATATTTTATATCATTGGGGAAAACTGTCACATCAAAGGTGTATGGGAGAATGGCGCTGAGAACCATTTGGAGAGATTAACCACAAGAGTTCTTACCTCTGAGAAGCTTAAGTGCATCTAGGGAGGATCCCATATAAAATGGGATGATAAGACATAGAGGAAAAAGGAAAATTAAAGGAAAATTCAGCAAGACATTTAATAAGAGGCCGATATCTTACATTTCTTGAAACCTAAAAAAGTAATATAAAAATTGTCCAAGGGGGCGGAGTGATAGCCAGCAGGTAGGGCGTTGCCTACGTGTCCGCCCATCTGGCCCGGTTCAACCCTGGCATCCTATGGTCCCGAGTGATTTGAGTGCAGAGCCACAAGAAACCTGGTGCGGGTGCCCAAAAAAAAAAAATGTCAAGTGGGAGGAAAGCATCTCATCTGGGCACTGAGTGGGCCCAACAAATAGCACTTCTGGGAGGACATCTTGCCCAGGTGGCCTCAATCGTCCCTAATGTGCTCAGGGGTGTGCTCAGCCGGAATTCTATAAGCTGCGCATAATTCTCTGTGCTGTTCATTTTAGAACTTTGTCTCTAACAAGTTAAAATAAAGTTATCCGAATTGCACTCACTAATCTTGTTCTAGAAGAGATGAGGAGACAACACACAAGGTCCAAATGCTGACCTTCCATTAGAAGAAAAAAACTCTGGATGTTGGTATTCAGTGAATGTTGGAAGTCCTCAAGGAAGCTAGCTACCTTTTCACTTACCTTCACAGTGTTTTCAACTCTATTATCTAAATGTCTCTGAAAAGTAGACAGTATTTCTATATCCATTCTAAATGGGGAAAATGAAGCATTCTTAATAAAATCCGTATCCACTGCATAAAAAACTAGAAATTTTGTAATTTAAAAATATGCCCCATGTTATTCAGGTTTTATATATATAATCTATCTTGAGTCAAGCCTGCATCATCTTGTCTGTAAACTGCCATAGTTACACTTCCATTAAAAATTAAACAATCTGGGGGCAGGAGCGATAGCCCAGTGGGTAGGGCATTTGCCTTGCATGCGGCCGGCCTATGCCGGCCCAGGTTCCATCCCTGGTATCCCATACGGTCCCCTGAGCACTGCCAGGAGTAATTCCTGAGTGCAGAGTCAGGAGTAACCCCTGAGCATTGCCGGGTGTGACCCAAAAAAAAAAAAAAAAAAAATTAAATAATCCGATTAAGTCATTTGATAACTATAGAAAACGAGCTTTTCTGCTGATCATCTTAGCATCAGAAGCCCACAGTATGTAGCCTTCTTTCATCCATCAATCATGCACAGACTAATAGACTTAAGAACCAGTCCAAAAAGGGCCACGGCATATGACCTACACTCAAACTGTAAAATAGGATTATCTAAGAGCCCTGGAGAGAGAGAAGTCATTGACAAGTAGGAAGTCATCTGTGTTTCATGACAATTGATTGCCCAAACCTGTTAGATGCCAGTAAAGAATTTGCAAATGTAGTACATGATCTATTATCTATGCTTCATAATAGTTTGTGTATTACATTTTCAAATCCTTTACTGGCACTTATCAGGAATATTTGAATGGTGCCAACTAGACATCACTAGCAGCCTACAAACACCAATCTAATGCTTCAAAGTGACCAGCAAGTAGTATATAATATTAAGTATATAATCTGAACTGAATCAGAACAAGGACAAATAGAAGATTGGATTACTTACCTGTGGTATATAAGAGAACAATGGTGGAGGGACTGCAAGGTACCAAAGGGGAAGATACCCAGATTACTCTTAACCCTAGATCACAGAAATGAGAAGAATAAAGAAGCCAAGGAGGAGAGCAAGGAAAGGTAACAGAAGTAGAGGTACTAGGGGGTCTCAAGCACATCAGTGGTGTAGAGTTGTATCTTTATGTATCTAAACCACAAAGTCAACAACACTGAGAGCATGAGATCCAACAATGACAACCAAGCTTAAAAATGTGTCTGTCAAGGGGGCAGATTAGAGGCATGAGAGAGAACATGGGGACATGGGTGATAGGAAATAGACACTCGTGGTGGGATTGTACCTGAAACAACTACAAATAACAATGTAAATCATACTGCCTACATATTAAAAAATTTTAATGCAAAAAATAAACTTATGAAAAGAACTGATCTGCAAGTTGTGCAAGCAGCCTGAATCTTGTTTGTACACTAACTTCTCTGGCAAAGAAAGGGGAGACATTTTCTGCCATTTTCCAAATATGCACTGTGTGTCTTAGCATCTGTGGAAATGTTTCCAGTATATGGATGATTAAAACTGGGCCTCACCAATCAGTGCTCTGTCTTCTCATATGCAGATTTCTAAATTTCCTGAGGCAGGCAAATAGAAAGACATAAAATAAAGAAATGCTTGGGAAGACAAAATGAAAAAACACCATAAAACCAAGAAATGTTTGAAGGGAACAAGAAGCTATAAAACCAAGCAATGTTTAGAGAAATGAGATACAATCTGAAAAGGAGCCATCCTGCTGTCAGCTCAGGACAAAGGCCAGAATTCACCTAAAGATAATTCACAGGGAGAAATGATGCCCTGAGAAGACAAAAAAATACCAGAATTTAAAGTTTATCTAGAGCTGCTACTGGCTCTCACCGTGCCCAGCCGCTCATGAGGTGCCCGGGAGGGATGGCAGGTTCTAGACCTGGCCTGCCACCCCAGCAGAGCCTCACAACAAGCCAGACGACCCCCACTCCATGAGGACCTCCATTTTCCACATCTGGACTACCCCTCATCAGAATTCCACCCAGCAGACCAGCCTATCACAGCCCAGCTCATCGAGATCCACTCTGCTGCAGTCTTTTAATCCGGCCCAGGCATGCTGATCCAGAGAGACATGGGGCAGAGCTGCTACTGGCTCTCACTGTGCCCAGCCGCTCATGAGGTGCCCGGGGATGTCAGGTTCTAGCCCTGGCCCGCCACCCCAGCAGAGCCTCACAACAAGCCAGACGACCCCCCCCCCCACTCCATCAGGACCTCCATTTTCCACATCTGGACTTCCCCCCTCGTCAGAACTCCACCCAGCAGACCAGCCTATCTATCATAGGTTGGCTCGCATGGTCAAAGCAGCCGCGTGGTTCATCAATAAATGCTGGATTTTGAGATGACTACAAGAGTATGCTACCCGCACGGCAGAGCCTGGCAAGCTACCCATGTCGTATTTGATATGCCAGATACCAGTAACAATTATAGACCTCATTCCCATGACCTGATGGAATCGTTTGAGGCTCTTTATGTTCCTGGAGCAAGCAGGTGCCCTTGGGCTCTACTAGCATGAGACAGGTCATATGGAGATGTTACTGGTGCCCACTCAAGCAAATCGACGATGAACGGGAGGATAGTGATACAGTGATACAGTGAAAGTTTATCTTCTTAGCAATTCCCTAGCAATGTTCCTTGGCTTAAAAAACTGTAGTGTCCACACAAGTGCCAGAATATTTACACACTACTAGTCCTGACCTCCCTGGGCACAGACCCTCCCAAGAACTCTCCTTATAAATGTAATCTCTGGAGGGGCTGGAGCAATAGTCCAGCAGGTAGGGCATTTACTTGTATGCAGCCGACATGTGTTTGATTCCTGTCACCCCATATGGTCCCCCAAGCACTGCCAGAAGTAATTTTTGAGTCCAGAACCAGGAGTAACCCCTGAGCACTGCTGGGTGTGACCCAAAAAGCTAAAAAATAAAAAAAGTTATCTCTGGACAAAAAACAGAAGTAGTCAGGAGACAATGCTTTTAGACATGAGGTTTCCTCTCTCCATTACTTATGACAATATTAAATTTTAAAACTTTCTCTATATAACTAAGCTCGGCCTGTCTGTTGGCTTGACCCAAAACTCAAATTTCAAGTAACAAAACCATTTTCCATTAGGCTTTTCACAACTCCCCTACACACTACCTAAGTGGACAGCATCTTGGGATTAATCCTTGGTATGAGCCTGAAGTTTTTTCTGCTTTTCTCGTGGTTTGTTTGTTTAGCAATCACATCTTGTTGTTCTTGGGGTTTACTTCTGACTCTGAGGTCAGGGGAATCAATCTTGGCTCTCCTAGGGAACCATATACAGTACCGGGGATTAAATCTAAAATCGGCATGGGCAAGGCAACTGCCTAAACTTCTGAACTAACCCTCCAGTACAAACTTGCTTATTTCTTGATAGACACCTTACTGAACTAGAAGTTCTGTCTATTGCAAGGGAGAGTAAAAAGATTATTTCCATCAAATTCTAAGTGAAAAGGTATTTTTTCCTCCAATAACATTAGTGATGACATGACTTCTATCATTATGAGGTAATGAATGCTGGCTGGTATTGCATTTGACAAAGAAACTTCCACCATTTGAGTCTCAAGATGCAGGGTGTTGCAGGACTCCTAAGGGCCGCTGCATCTGCTCTGGAGTGCCTCCCGCAAAATCACTCCATAGATAAGGGGGTAGTTTAAATGTGGCAGTTTATCCGACCATGTATGCTGTACTAGCTGGTATAAATATTCTCCCATGCTACCAGAATCATCGTGGGACTAGCTAGATCTTACCAGCATATTAGCCTGGCCACACTGGACCCCTAAGTATTTAGACCAGAGAGAAATGCTGTTTGCTTCCAAGCAAACAAGCATGGCTCCCTGATATACTCAAAGGCAACTAAAATATAAAACTACAATGAAGTAGAAGAGACTTGTGAAGGCTTGGAGAAATATTTAACTGGCATTAGTATTAGTCCTTGGTACAGAGACATGCCATCTCAGAAACCCCCTTCTCTACAATACAAAGGCATTCCCAGGCAGTCTTCGGCTCAAAACTTTAGCATAGTAAAGGCCCTAGGTAAGGTGCAGGGAGGGATTACCTAAGGGCATTGGACCCTCCCTGCTTTCCATAACAGTGGGAGGAAGGTCTGAGTTACAGGGATATAAACTAGCCGGTTCCCGCTCTCCGGGCCTTCTTCTTTGTGGGATCTCTCCTTGTGAGCGCTCATTCCCCTTGGAAGCTTTTTCTCCTTTACACGTCGTGGTCGCGATCTTGGCCTACACGTGGCTGGGGTTCTAGCCTGGAATCCTAAGCACCAGGCTTCTCCTTTTGCTGATTTGTATGCCTGAACCTGTGATAAGTAAAGCCTTTTAAAACTGCATCGGATTCCTGAGTTTTCATCCGTTCTCGCCAGCTTCAGAGGTAGAAGGGAACTTCGCCTCCCGGCACTGTCGGGGACCCCGCGGAGCGCCCCACAGCAGGGAGGCAGAAAGGTTTTAGTAGATGCCGACATTGTCATTAAGTCTGTGTGGTAGCATCATCTCAAACACACTAAGAACAAAGGGAACCCCCTGGAGGACTTAAATGAAGAAAGATTGTACTTTGAGCAAGCACATAAGCAGAATTCTATCAATGGACCATGATGGAAAAAATATTTAGTGAAAAAATAGCTGACAAAAAGCAAAAAACATAGTTGGCTTAGAAGAGAATAATATGCAACACAAGAAAAAGGATCCAGAGAGAATCACATTCACTCCCTTTGCCACACTGTTTGACAGTACTAACTTTTCCTTAGTGAGAAGCTGTGAATTTTCATGTGTCTTCTTTATTCTTTGTTGAATGAATCATAAATATGACTTTCTTTACTACCTTTAACCTGGGGCTATTATTTTAGTGATATTTATAAATAGGAAGCCTCCACATCTTTTTGGAAAGTCTTACTCCTAAAAGCTAGGCAAGTATCCAACATCTTCATCAAAGAGAGTCAGTCCGTAACACTAGAGTTCTTGTTCCCATGAATCTAAGAGGCTGTCACAGCATTGTTACCCAGAAATGAAAGAAGAAGAGATACCTTGGCCTCCAAAATGCTGAAACTAGTCTGAGCCTACATCTGTTGGTCTGCAACCTTCACAATTTTGTGGGCTCTGGAAGGAACTCCTGTAGGCTTCCTAAATTTTAAGTTTACTAAAGACACTTAGCTCCCTCCCTCTCAGAAAGATATGTGCTCCTTATGAAAATATCTTCAACTCTACACCTATGTTCTCCTTATCCAAAAGAGATGCCCTTATTTCCAGGTCAAAATCTGTTTCCTCCCTTTTATCATTTAGAACCTAGTTGACTACTACATTTACAGCTCTAAGAAAAGTCTCTTAGACGATTCTTCAGTACAAGAAAGACGTATCCTTGGGGAACTCGTTGACCTAACTGAGGCAGGCAAACAGTTAATTATTTTGCATCTACAACCAATAATATAACACAGTGCACATCTACTTCTCATTTTAGAGTTATACTTCATTCATAATTCGCAATTTTGGCATAATGTTCTTTCAGTTATTTCAGAATTCAGCAGCTATTTTGAGGCTCATCTTTCCTAATAGAATATAGCTACTTCTAGTGCTATATTATGTGGAACAAAAAAAGAATGAAAAAGTATCCTGGGGGATTTCTGCCTTGGGAAGCAATAAATACTCCTGGTTTTTTGAGCATGCTCTAAAACAGGTAAACGAAACAAAGAGAGACATGTGACTGTCTATCCAAATGGCTGTTGGTGAACAAAGTAAGTAAGCATAGGAATAATCATCCTTGCAAAAGGGAAACATCAGTAAGAAGATGAAAAGCAAAATGAACTGTAGTGGCCAAACCTGCTCCAACAGTTCAGGGCACTTGGTCACTGCTGATGTAAGATAAGTTCCTTACCATGAACATATCACCTGCCAAAAATCATTAGGAAATCACAGAACCCCAAAGCTGGTCCATTTCATTCTTATAACAGAGTTATTATCTCTCATAACAAGGCAAAGCACTGAAACAATGTCACAATTCTAGTCATTCAATAGTCGCATCTTAACATTATGATAAATACCAATGTTTGCTACTTTGTCACAATTCTATTAAAATTTAGAGGAAAGTCACTGCTCAGTGTTCTGCCTAGGAATGAAAAGCTATAACTGGCTGTCATCACCATCTATTAACTTGCATATGAAATGGTATCTGGGATGATCATAGTGGCCCTGGATGCTAAGAGGCTGAACACAGAAGCAGGAAGAGCACGAAATGGGAAAATACGTTGAGATCACTAGGCAGGCTACGCACTTAATTCCTATCAACTCCATGAGGTCACAGAAGGCTTGTGCCCGATTCCTCTCTAGCAAAGTGCCAGAAACTTTCAGAAGCACTCAATTCACAGCGCTTATGAAAGTGGATAAAGGTACTCTGTTACAGAATATAATCATAGAGCAAATGGCCTTCCCTAAAATTTTAGATATGTCTATGAGAATACTGAACACACTCATTCAAAAATTTTCATTAGCACTAAAATAATTAAACATCTTTTTTTGAAAGGACCTCCAAAGAAGTGTTCAAGGGCCCTCTCCTTTTTTTTTTTAAAGTTTATTGTTTTAATTTTTTTTATTTAACATTTTATTATACCACCATGAGATATACAATTACAATGTTTACACTGGGGGGTTTCGGTACAAGTGTTCCAGCACCCCTCACCAGTGCCCTCAGCCACCCCCATGTCCCCAATTCCTCCCCCCCACATCCCGCTAAATGGCGGTTCTTTATCTCCTTTCTCCTCTCTCTCTCCTTCTCCCACACATTGTGGGTTCACTTTAGAAGCCACACTTGCTTTTTTTGTCTGTATTTAATGCTCAGTTCTATGTTAGTATCAGAACTTTAGACATTTTTCACTCATGTTCTTTCTCTATCTAAACCAACCTCTGACTCCCACTTTTCGGTGATCCAGTTTTATGCAAAGTCTCTTGTTCTTGACTAATTTCCTGATTTTTCATATCATCCATTTTCAAAATTTCTTTTTTTCTCGCTCTAGATTCCATTGTGTGATGTACAAGTTTTTTATCCAGTCGTTTTCAGGTTTGTGTGAAAGTGCTGTGCGGTGCTGGGTAGGGGGCTCATTTTAGTCTTTGGGGAATGTCCATATTGTTTTCCAGAAAGGTTGTCAATCGACATTCCACAACAGTGTATGAGAGTCCCCTTTTCCCCACACCACCCAGCCTTTTTACCCTTTTGGATATGGGCCATTCTCGTGGTGGGGTGATATCTCATAGTTGTTTTGATTCATCTCTCTGATGATTAGTGATATGAGCATTTTTCTAGCCTTTTGGCCATTCGTTTCTTCCTTGTCAAAGTTTCTGTTCATCACCTCCCCCATTTCAATGGGGTTGGCTGTTTTTCTTATATGCTGTACCAGTGCCTGATATATCTTGGATATTAACCCTTATCAGATGGGTAACCAAACAAGTCAGCAGTTCATTATGAAAGTCCAAGGATGTGGTAATTCTTTAGCCCAGTCATGCTAAGGATTACCCCAAACCAACTGGACAGTGCTCTTGGGCCACACCCAGTGGTACTTCGGAAAACCACGTTCTGCTGGGGAGTGGACGAGGTTGGTCACATGCAAAGCAAGAATCTTAGACCCCATAGTCCCAGGACTAACACAAACATTTCAAGATTCAAGTCTTGAGATTAAAGGTGAGGAAATTAAGGTGAGGAGACATTGCCCAAGGTCACACACTGCTAGACCTCAAATCCAGATTCAGATCACGTTTGCCTTCTATCTGTGCCTTGAATCTCTACAGTGTCCACCATCTGACTACTTAACATAAACACTATAGCTGAAATAAAACTGTCTCAGAGAACAGTATCCTGACTACCACTTTATTCATTAAGGCCTTGACTTGCATCTACCACTGTAATTACTCTACTATGATGTCACTGGATTCTCTACTCCTTTAGTGAAGTTTGCACAGCATTTTTCTTTTCTATATCTATCTTAGGTATATTCTCTTATTACATAAAAACTTTATTCTTAGAAATACTCTCTGCCCGCATTTGGTTCTGTTGTGGTATATTTGCCACATTTAAACTGGAGACATAGTTTCAATGACTTATTTTCTGATGTCACACGCTGATGGTAGGAGGTATTTCTGTTTGAAAATTTGTTTTAAGAATACTGTGAAATCAGGCCAGAGCAATCATATAGCAGGGCAGGCTACTTGCCTTGCACACGGCTGACCAGGATTTGATCCCCAGCATACCATATGATTCCCTGAGCATCTCCACGAGTGATCCCTCAGCACAGCCAGGAGTAAGTGCTGAACACTTCGAGGGTTGCTCCCACCCCCACCCCAAGAAAAGAAAAAAATAGAGTATTGTATAATCTGCTGGAATTATCCTACAGAAAATTAAAACAAAAAAAATTCTTTATCATATGCATTGATTTGTCTACACACATACTTGACACAACTGTTTATTTTCTGGTTGAAAGCAAGGGGTGGGGATAAAGCAGATTTCTCTTACAGAAATCGTGTTACAGAACACAACTAAGAAGGCACAGAAATCAACTATGTTATCTAATCTGACCAAATTTAAAAGGTTATTTAGAAAAAAAAAGTTCCCTGACTTATACATTGCCTGTCTTTTTTTAACTAACTCCTATAATTAGTGACTTCATGATAAAATATCTATTGAATACAAATGTATGAGATGAAAATTGTCTACAATCAACTGTCTCCAATCCAGAAATAAGAGAAAACCTTCAGGGGTTGTACTTTAAAGATATGTTCTCTTGCCAAAGATATCTAAGTTAGCAGCAACAATCCTTTAGTCCTCCCAGGGATGTACTTGAGAACAGAGAAACAAAATTTAAAACCCAAGGATCAGAGATGTATAGCAAAATAATAGGCATAATCAATGTCTTTAAAATGTTTCAAACACAGTTTTGTGCAAAGACTAACAGCATGTAATGGTTCTAACCTATATGAGATGTACTGTGCAGTGAACTCAAGTGCTCACTTGCTACCTGCCACTCACACAACAGAGTACCACTTAGGACATTTTCTCACACTTACAGAAATAAGAAAATCACCTCTTTGGAGCTCTGGAACCATTAAGTCCTCTAACTGAGAAGACCAATTTACCTACAAGAAGAATTTATTCACATTTCCTGTCATACTTAGAAAATAAAAAGTCTGTGGCACAGATAAGGTTTTACTTACCCTGTTTCTGTTTGCCCCAAACAATTTCTTGCTTCTGGTTATGTGTGAAGTTTGAGCTTGGCCATAATGCTACTGGGCCTAAAAAAGAGGCAGCTCCCTTTCTGTAAAACCTATGGAAGAGATTTCACTAAGAAGGAGAGAGAGAACAGAGAGACTTCACTAGACTTGCTTGTACTTTTAATAGGACTCCTATTTTTAATAGGTCCATTTTGCTGACTAGTTAAAATATTTCAGATGAAGATAATTCCTAAATGTAAGTAGGAATAAAAAGGGAAATAAATCATATACATTATATATATATATATATATATATATATATATATATATATATATATATATATATTCCTATTATTTCATTCAAATGTGATTTCTTCAAAATATACTCTGAGGAAGTTTAGTATGACTGAAATTTCAAGGATTCAATTTTCTTCTCAATCTTTTATTATAATAACACAATTGATTTCCCCCTTAAGCCATAAGGAAGCATTTTTATGCTATGAAAGATAAAATTTTTTTCATGCAATGTATAGACTTCAATCTATATTTCAAAAAAATCTCTTTGGGCCAGATTCTGACATAATTTCACAGGAAAATTTCTACTGATGCTGACTAGATTCCAATATAATTTGAAGGCGATTAAGGTTTATCAAAAGTATTATGCAAAGAGTTATTCTGGAAATAAATCAGGTCCCAGAGGGGGTAAAGTAAGCATATCTTAGTCTTTGGGTATGCTTAAGAAATATCATGAGTTCGAGTGACTCACAAAGACTAGTATACTTGTATGTGTACTGGGGAACAGGGTAAATTTATTACAAGGCAGTCACTCATGCGGATTAAGTTTCTGAGATTTAGAAGATATAAAAACAGCAGTGTCCTTTCTAAACGGGTGTTTCAGTACAACCTAAAGTATATAACTTCTAGAATGCTTTATTAAAATGTATTCTAAGTCAGATATAGCATAAAAATTCCAATTAAATATCTTTCTTACTGTTCTGTCTTTAAGGCTCATGTCTCAATACCTATCTACTTCAGTAAGTGAAGTTAAAATTGGGGCTTGGTGGGGGAGGGAGTTAAGAAGCACAGGAAATAGCTTTTAAACAAAGGAAAGGAACATTAAAAAAAGTAGGGAACATTTCTCTATCTTAGTTCACCTCTCTCTGAACCTAGATGTGTTCCCATTGCGCTCTCTCTCCCTCTCTCTCTCTCTCTCTCTCTCTCTCTCTCTCTCTCTCTCTCTCTCACACACACACACACACACACACACACACACACACAGTCACCTCTCCTCTTTTAATAAAACTATTCGACTTTAAAAAATGAAAGGAACAAACACTTATGTGTGCACATCCTTAGGGGCTGTATTATATCACTGGTATGATGGTATATAATATAATCTTTATTCATAATACTCTGCAATGATATGAGATTAAACTATTAAATTATATAACATGTTTTTAAATCATAACAATATCAAATTACAATATTCCAATAAGCATGGATAGATCCTAAGGAAAATAAGACATATTAGATGTTATTTTTGTGCATGCTATATTAGGGTTAAGTTTGTAGCATTAAGTCCTGAAAATAATTTGTCAGTACATACTAGTTAATCACATTTAGTTAAAATAAATAAATCATTACATTAATACTAATATCAACTTCATTTTAATAAACTAGATTATCAAAACATGATTCTATGCCCAATCATAATGCTAATTAATGTGTTATGAAATGATGAAGAATTACACCCAGAACAGCAACTTGAGAAAATCCAGAGACTCACTGCTCCCCTGTGACATTACAGAATGGGTAGAATTACTTTAAAAAAATTAGGGGCCAGGCACACATGATGCATGGACACACATGCTGCCTGAGCCCATGTGGCCAAGCACATGTGGTGCCTGAGCACGTGTGTTGCCTGCATCTCCCCTCTTGAGATGTGTACTCTCTCTTTTACTTGCTCTCTGCCTTTGGAGCAGCCCACGTTCTCCCTTGAGCGCGTTACTCTCTCTTACTTTCTCTCCCCCTTCCCTCTCCAAAAACCTCCTCAATAAAATCTATTTTACTTCAAAAAAAAAAAAAAATTAGGGGCCAGAGTGGAAAATACAGTGGGTAGGGCACTTTCGCCTTGCACAAAGCTGACCGAGGTTAGATCTGCAGTATACCATATCATTACCGAGTGATTCCTAAGCATAGAGCCTGGAGTAGTAGCCCTGAGCACCACTGGGTGTTTTACAAAAAATAGAGACCAAGACCTGAGCAATAAATAGTACAGCAGGTAGGGCACTTTGGTATGACCAACCCATATGGTCCCCCAAGCCTGCCAAAATGATCCCTGAACTCAGAGCAAAGAGAAAGCCCTGAGCATCTTCAGGTGTGGCTCAAAATCCAAATACACACAGACACACAGACACACACACACACACACACACACACACACACACACACACAAATTTAAACATCTTGAAATTCTCCTTAGGATGGCAACAAACGAAATATTTTTTCCAGAGAACCTCCAAAATCTCAGTAAGAAGAGTGGAAATGCATTTTGAACCACATATTCCCTCCACCACACTACCCCAGCTAAGATAATTAAAAGTCCACTCAAGTGGCTATGACTAAGATGGGGCTCCCACTTCTCAATCAGTGGATACTTTAAAAAGAGGCTCCAGTGAAATTATGCAAAAGCTAATCCACTGGGGCCTCCTGTCAGAATCAAAGGCCCCGCTCTCCCATCTATTCCCACTCAGAGCAGAGGTTCTCTTTCAGGTGACACAAGGGGGAAGTTACTGAAGTCTTGGTCGCCACCCCACCAGCTGACTGATGCAAGAGCTGGCTATTAGAAGAGGCAAACAACCAAGGACCAAGGGCTGCCCAGAACCTATTGGCAAAAGCAAAGCAAACTGCAGAACTCACCAACAGCTTCATGGGGGCTCAAAGATTTTTTTCCTAGGGTGAGAACAAGGAGTAGTAAATCTCACTAATAGAACCGATTTTATTAACCTTAGGGATGTTCAAGCCTAAGGATATTCTAGAAAACAATAGAGATTTAGGAACAAGCTATTAAAAGCAGCTGTTAGCTGCAGGACAGTAAAAGCTGAAACCACCAGCTAGTTTATCAGAGAAAAGGGAAAAAGAAAGAGAGAAAAGCCTTCCTAGGGTCAGGGGGAAACCATAAAGAAGGCCTCAAAAGTATTGTTTCAAAGGACTTTAAAAACAATAGAGCAAACAGGTGGTAATTAGTGACACTAAGAATTAAAGCAGCTGGTCAAACCCCAGGAAGAGAGCTGGCAATTCTAGAGAATAAAAAGATGTGCTTCAAAGTTACTCTTGTCACTAGTCCTAAAATCGCCTAAAAGCATGAAGGTCAGATCCATTCTGTGGACCAGGAACTGAGGCCAGTGCAACTCCAGCTAGTGGTAACACAGGGGGCAGAGAAGGTGGAACACCTCCAGGAAAGAACAAAAGTCTGTGATAAGAATGGAGGGGCACCACCAAAGTTCAAGGTCATTCCCTGACTTCCTAGCAACAGTCCTTATCCACAGGGGAAGCTCCAAATGGGAGTGGTTTGGGAGAAAATCTGTAAAATCAACTTAACAAAGGCAAGCAGGGTACTTCCCCCTTTTTTGAGGTGACAATGCTCTTGGCCAGAGTTGAACCTTTTTCAGAAGTCACATCACAGGCTTCCTCACCATTGTATGGATTTCCAGATGGGATTTTAAAACAGCAAAATGAACTTTCCTAAGATCACTTAGAAGATAAATCTCATGCCAGGCCATTAAAAATAAAAACCTTGGGGCCCGGAGCTATAGCACAGCTGATAAGGCCTTTGCCTTGCAAGCATCCAACCTGGGTTGAGTCCCTGGCATCCCATATGGTCCCCTGAGCACTGCTGGGAGTAAATCCTGAGTGAAGAGCCAGGAGTTACCCCTGAGCAATGCCGGGTGTAACCCAAAAATAAAATAAATTGAAATAAAATAAAAATAAAAACCTTAAAATTATTCTCTGGCCACAATGGAAGTAAATTGCCAATCAATAACAGGAAGTCATGAAAAAATTAAGCCACATACTCATAAATAGCCTTTTTGAATCAAAGAGGGAAAATTATGATTGGAAAAGACTTTGACATTAATGAAATTAAAGGTGTCAAAATGTCAGTTGTGTGGTTAAAGGATGACTTAGAGGAAAAATTAGCATTCTACCTTGAGACACTGGGAAAGAAAAACAAACACCAAAGAAAGCAGAATCAGAGAAATATTTAAAGTTGGCAGTGAAATAAAGAATAAAAAGCATAGTAGAGAAAACCAACAAAATCAAATGTTGCTTCTTCGGAAGAATCAACAAAATTGGCAAGTCTTTACTAGATTGACTAATGAAAGAAAACCAGAGAAGCTCAAATGATGTTTTAGATTGACAAATCTAAGAATATCACTTTACACACTATCAGGTGCCTTGAATAACATGAATAAGAAGCACTCATATATGTGAGGTATGGGGAAAGCACCTGTTTTGCCTTTTTTTCCCTGTATTAAACAAAATCTACTCTTGAATTACATTTATCGTTTCTCCCTAAATGGCTCAACACCTCTCCTCTCTCTCTCTCTCTCTCTCTCTCTCTCTCTCTCTCTCTCTCTCTCTCTCTCTCTCTCTCTTTCTCCCCCTCTTGCTCTCTCTCTCTCTCTCTCTCTCAACTCACACACACACACAAATACACACATACACACATTCACTTTATTTTTTGGAAAACTCCCTCACCAATTTTTGTTACAGATCTTTTACTTTTCTTTCTCATGTACCAAGAAATAGGACAGATCTCAGATCAGCTATTTCTGCTTTTGTTATTAGATATATTATCCTTGTAAATGGACCATTATAAGATTAAGCTATCACACAATTTTTTCAATGGCCACCGTGAGCTGAATAAAGTAATTCCATATTTTGACTCAGAAAATAGCAAAGAGAGTCTAATAGATAGTATGGGGTTAAGGACCTTGCCTTACACACAGCCAACCCTTGTTTGATTCCTGAGCCCCACCAGAAATGATCCACAGTCAGGACTAAACCCTGAGCACTGCTGTGTATGACTCCCTCAACCCCCAAAAAAAAAGGGAGGGGAAGGAAGGCAGGCAAAGGAAAAGGGAGGAGAGGGAAGGGGGAGGTCAGGGGAGACAGGAGATGGAAAGGAGAGAGGGAGGAGAGGATAGAAAGGTGATAGGAAGGAGGGCAGGACGGAGGAGGGAGGGAAAGGGAGAGTAAGTAAATTTGATTGCTTTATTAAATTGTTTTTGTTTTGGGCCACACCCAGCAGTGTTCAGGTCTTACCTCTGTCTCTGTCCTCAGGGATCACTCCTGGCAGGGCTCACCCTCATTTGGGGTGCCAGGGATCAAACTCTGATCTGCCATGTGCAAGGCAAGCACCCTACCCACGGTACTATACTATCACTCTGACTCTGGTTGCTGAAAAAGAAATTGGAGCGGAATATACACAACAGTCATTTGAGTTTATCTGAACCCATCTGAATTCACTGAATCATTTGAATTTATGTTTTTCATGTTTATTTTTCACTTTTCAGAGACAGATGGTGAGAAATCATGAGAAGGATCAGAAGTTCAGTCCCAGAATGGTCTCTGGCTGCTCACCAACAATCCTGTAAGGAGGAGATGCCGGATGCCTGTGGACTCGTGTACCCTGACCTGAGCACATGGACAACCGATGGAGCCCAGGAGCACTACCTGATGACAGGCTTCAGAGTTCTACCATTATTAGTGACATTTGGCAGGTATAAGGACCAGTTTTAGTCTATAAAAATGAAACGATTTTTTTTTTTTGCCTTTTTGGGCCACACCTGGCGATGCTCAGGGGTTACTCCAGGCTCTGCACTTAGGAATTACTCCTGGCGGTGCACAGGGTACCATATGGGATGCTGGAGATCCAGCCCTGGTTGGCCACGTGCAAGGCGAAGGCGCTCCCCAGCCCTCCCGCCTGGACTATTGTTCCAGCCCTTAAGCGACCATTTTTAAAACATACTTTCTCATTTCTTTATTTGTACATATAAAAAAAATAGCAAAAGGAAGTCTCTGTGATTTTCAGGTGCTCAGCCTCAGCAAAACCGGATGTGGTGTACCATTATTGATGTGGTGTCCGGGTGTGGTGTACCGTTACTGTCCTACTCAAGACACGCTTTATTGGACAGTGGGATAGTAATTTCTCTTCTTGCCCCAAACACCTTAATGACCTTCCTTTGCTTTTGTCTGCCTGGATAACTGGAATATTTGCACTGAACACTTTCATTATTTCAGTTTTACTCAAAATATCCCAAATCTCTGAAACATACTTATTCCACCAGCACTATCTGTTTCTAACAGGCCGTTTACATCACAAAATTCCTCAAAATAGGAGCTCTGTTTTGTAACTTATTTGCTTGCAATCAATAAAAATAACAACAGTCTTTATTAAGCACTTGCCTGTATCAATCATTCTACTACTTTACATCAAGTCCCACTCGGTCACACCTTGCTGTACCGAAAGCTAAGTTTAGACTTGCTAATAAAACTTAAATAAATATACTGATCATCTTAGAAAGAAATGTCTCAATATACCCAAGAAATGGAATCCACAGAAATTTTAGACTTAAAAATATTTTAGACTTAGAAAATGTACAATACTTTATTATTGGATGGTTAATTTATACGTCTATTCATGAAAAATAAAGTAACTCCTTGTATATTGTACCCACCCACTTTATTTTCCATATTATTCATTTCCTATACTATTCTTGAACTCACAATTAGTTCAAATAATTATATTCTATCACAATTCCAAATAATTATATTCATATATTCAATGAAACTATTTAACTAAGAAAGTAATGTATAAGGCATTATTTGCATGCACTAACTTCCAAATTGTTTTCTATAATAACAAGTCATTCTGAAATAAATTGCATACAAGTGTCAAAACATAATGTGACGTGATCTTTACTAATTGTTCACATAGCATTTTGAAGCTGTATACTCTCACTGATAAAAACTTTTAATTTTAACATCGATGATAAAATTATTCTCCAAATGAATGAATTTTGTGCTCGTGACAAGAAATAAAGAACTACCAATACTGGGAATATATTTTCATGTCTCAATATCAATATATTAATATAGTCATATTAATGACTCTGAAAACTAGTTTAATTTGTTCTACACATAAGCAATCAACAGAATTGCAAACATATAAAAACTAGCAGTAGTGCTGGCTGTATATATACAGTACAGGGTTTTCTGTGCATGTACAGCCATTTCTAATATTTCATTAGAGCACACGTGCAGGCAACTGTCACAGAAGTCCATCGGAGCAGGGTGCAACGATGACAATGCAGGCCTTGAGAAGAATGAAGTTGCACTCAAAAGCTTCCACTGCTTGTTGAAGGGAACTGTGGGACCGCTGTCTTCTTCCTTTAGGCAAAAAGAAAAAGAGTGAATCATGTTACTGACACAGCACAGTCCTCCAAAACAGGCTGTGAACGCTTTTCGCCACTAAACCAGACACAATAAAAATTAAATGTTTCATAATAAAATGTGGAAACTTAAATAATATCATCATGCTGTCATCTCTGCAATTGTCCCACAAAGTCTGACATATTTTTTTCCTATGGCATAATCAATTAACCAAAAAAATTGATCAATATAAATTTCTACCAAAATAAACAAATATATGAACTATTTTCTGAATAAAACTATCAAACTTAAACAATAAATATAAAATAATCTAATAGCATTATCATTAATTAAAATAATGTCATTAAATTTCCATGTGCAAGCATTATGGATTGATGGAAAATGTTTAAAAACAAAAAGTATTCATTCTAGTACCCAAATAACTACAGGCCTAGTATTTTATTTTTATTTATTTAATTTTTTTTTTTGGGTCACATCCAGAGACTCTGAGGGATTACTCCCAGCTCTTCAGTCAGAAATTACTCGTGGTGGTGCTCAGGGGACAACATGGATTGCTGGGGATCGAACGGGAGTCAGCCGTGCAGGTCTAGTATTTAGAAACATAGAATTATAGGACCAGAGGGAAAGCACAGAGGAGAAGTCACTTGTCTTGCACATGGCTGATTCCAGTTTGATCTCTGGCACCAAATATGGTTCCCTGAGTATGAAAAATGGGATTCCAGAGGTTCAAAGAGCCGAGAATAAAGCCTTGAGTACTGCTGGTGTGCTTAAATTACATGTAATGTATTATATACATATAAACATAATGTTTATATATGATATAGTTAATATTTTATATACTTAATATATATTTAATATATAGTTTATATTTTATATAAATATTATATATAAATATACTTATTAAAATAACTCATGAAATTGTGATACTTTTGCAATAAATGAATAAACGAACTCCCCATTTTGAAAAAGCATAAGCTGAGATTTATTAATTCAGTGTATTTACTTGTGTCCCTATAAGATAAGGGATAAAATAAGAGGGGTTACTGACACCTTTGTACAGGTGCTAAATGTACATTGGTACAGAATTTTGCATTATAAGTATGGATTAAATTTTAAAAAGCATATAATTTTTTACCCGAAATTAGACTTAAGAAAACAATAATCATCCAATTCCAGCTTAAAAAAAGAAAAAGAAAAAGAAACTGGAAACAAAATGACAACCTTCATAAGTTATGACACAATGTAATACTTTAAAATTGTCTTTGCATGGCATTTATGCATGAATGTACTTATACATATATACATGCAAATAACCATACATATATGCCTATATACATAGATGTTAGTTTTGGAATAATTTATTAGAAATATTTAGAATGTTGAAGGATGCATTTTCCAAAACATATTTCAAGCAGGATAATCCTGATTAAATCTTGTTCGGGGAACCAAATCCAGCAGTGCTGAGGGTTATGCCTGGCTTTGTGCTCAGGAAATCAGTCCTATATTTGGACAACTACATGTGGTGCAGGGGTCAAATAAGGGTCTGCTACATGCACGGAAGCACCCAAATGCCTATGCTATCACTCCGGCCCCAAATATTTTAGTGATGACTAAAAGATATTATTGCAAAAATAGAGCATTGTTTATCACTGTATCACTGTCTTCCCGTTCATCATCGATTTGCTCTCGAGCGGGCCCCAGTAACATCTCCATATGTCCTGTCTCATGCTAGTAGAGCCCAAGGCATCTGCTTGCTCCAGGAACATAAAGAGCCTCAATCCATTCCAGAATGAGGTCTGTAATTGTTACTGGTATTTGGCATATATATCAAATACAACACGGGTAGCTTGCCAGGCTCTGCCGTGCAGATAGCATACTCTTGTAGTCATCTCTAAGTCCAGCATTTATTGATGAACCGCAGCAGCCGGGTCCATCAGTAACAGAAAAAACTCTTACCTACACCATGAAGCTTAGAAAGCTCTCTACATGTATTTAATTAAGAGTTCACAAATTAAAATAGTAGTTGACATGAAAATGACTGATAGTACTTCTAAAACTGGAGCCAGAAGATAGAAGGGTTAAGGTATGTGACTTGCTGGTGCCTGACCCTATTTTGATGCCAGCACCACATGATCCCGCCAATAATTGTCAGGTGTGGTCTGACCTCGCTGAGCATCCTAAGATATGGCCCTGGAAGTCCCCAAGCTCCACCAAGGTGACCCAGAAAATCTCCAACATCACAGGATCAGAGCAACAATGTATCTTGGGTCATTGCATTGAGTTGCTTGTCCAGTTGGACTAGAACTCTTGGGAGAAGCCCCTGGTACTCCTGAGCATGTTTGGAAGATTCCACCCCTCTGCCCCCTCCATGGTAAAACTAACATTTCAGACTTAGTGGAAAAGATGGTGAGCTACAATATTTCCCACGTTGAGTTCCCAGTTTCCTAAAATGGGCTTCCCATAAATTTATTATCAGGTAGAAAATAAACCCACACTTTAAGGGAAGAACGTGGTGATTAGAATTAATAAAATATGGTTCTTAAAACAAGGAGATAGTTCAGCAGGTAGGGTGCTGGCCTTGCATCCTTGGCACCGTGTATGAACCCCAAGCATTACCAGGAATGACCCAAAACCACAGCCAAGAGTAGTCCCTAAGCAACACTAGGTGTGGCCCAAAAACACCAACAAATAAAAAAGTAAAATATGATTCTTTCATATGAAACCATACTGGAGTTTCAAATATGCTTATTTGCATTGCAAATATCCAAAAGAATTATATCATATCCAGAGTGTTGTCCAAATTTAGGTGCAGTCATAACTTGACTTAATAAACATCTTAAAGAACCATAGCAGGAAAGGCTGGTCTATATGCCTGTTTCAAGTTTATAAGATTTTCATTCAGAAAAACATATTCAATCTCTCCAAAAGTATCAGATACAAAATATCAATTAAACAGAGATAGATTAAGCAAATGCAAAGTCTTAAAAATATATTCAATCTGATACTGTTTAAACTTAAAAGGCTTTTAAAATGGAACATGTACCCATAATGCAAAAAGACTGGGACTAATTTTTTTCTTCACTGGGGTCTAGTTCATTTTTGAAGCCACAGGACTTAAGCTAAAGTGTCCTCAATGCATGTTGAATGAATCCTGATTTACCTGCGGATCAGCTCTGATGTGAAATTCAGGTACTCTGCAAAAATCTCTCTCCTGGAGGAAACTAAGGCCTTATGCTTACTGAGCTTTTACTATACATGCTTTTCAAAGAAAAATGTCACTTCCCAATATCAAGGCATTCTAGACATGATTTTCCTATCAGCTCTCCCTAAAGATGGACAATTAATTTCTTATTTAGTCATTCAGAACATTTGGACAATTGTTCTTATTTAGATATCAGATTCCCGGGGTGGGGGGGGGAAGGGTATACGTCAATTAATCACAATCTGTATAAGATTTGAGTCAGAGATATTAGTTTAAATCTGTCATCAACTCAGTGTAAGACTTTAAATAATCTAATTACTCTTTCAGAACCTGGGATAGGAATACCTACTTCATAGGTTCTGCGTGAAAATGTAATGCAACAGCACATAGTGTGACAACAGTGACTCCTAAGCATGTAACTGAGCAGCTAGTAATATTTGGATTGATTTTAAACATATCACACTAACTGAAGTTAAACTACACTGGGACCAAATGTTTTCTATATCATGTTTGAAACTTACTCTTCAGCGCTTCAGAGTTGATTTTCATGGGATGAAAATAAACTCCATCTCATCTGCACTGTTTATAAAATCCAGTAAAATATTTAGTTTAATGCAAACACTCCAAGAAAAGGCAGATTAATTGTATAAGTGCATATACTAGAAAGTTCAGAAAATAGCAGTAGCCATTTTTATTTTATTTTCTTATTTGTATCAAAATATACACAGCTATATAAATTACATAAAAATAAATTAAAATTTATTACAAACTAAAAATAAATTTAAGAAATAATAAAATACAGGGGCCGGAGCAATAGTACAGTGGGTAGGGCATTTGCCTTGCACACAGCCAACCCAGGTTTGATCCCCGGCATCCCATATGGTTCACCTAGCACTGCCAGGAGTAATTCCTTAGCAAAGAGCCAGGGGAACCCCTAAGTGTTGCCAGGTGTAAACCCCCCAAATAAGAAAAAAAATATATAAAATAAAAATAAAATTAAAAAAAGAAATAATAAAATACATGGTTACCGTTTCTACCCAGTTCAAAGGTGCAGAAACTATCCCATATTGCCAACGACTTCTCCTGATCAAGTTGTTTTGTTATTTATTAACACCATAGATCTATATCATGACCTTTCATGGGCTTTAGTACTGTATCACTCTATCACTGTCTTCCCGTTCATCACAGATTTGCTCTAGCGGGCACCAGTAACATTTCCATATGTCCTGTCTCATGCTAGTAGAGCCCAAGGGCATCTGCTTGCTCCAGGAACATAAAGAGCCTCAAACCATTCCATCAGGTCATGGGAATGAGGTCTGTAATTTGTACTGGTATTTGGCATTGCAAATATGACACGGGTAGCTTGCCAGGCCGGTGGCATACTCTTGTAGTCACCTCTAATCTCCAGCATTTATTGATGAACTGTGCAGGGTTCTGATCAGCTCTTCTACTGGGTGGAGCTCTGACAAGAGGGGAGTCAAGATGTGGAAAATGGCAGTCTTTATGGTGTGTGTGTGTGGGGGGGGGGTACTCTAGCTTCTTGCCAGGCTCTGCTGCTGGGGTGGCAGGCCAGGGCTAGAACACGCCATCCCCTCCCGGGCGCCTCGTGAGTGGCTGGGCACAGGGAGAGCCGGTAGCAGCTCTGCCCCATGTCTGTGAGTCTCTAGATCAGCTTACCTGGGCCCAACTTGAAAAAGACTGCTGCAGGATGGGTCTTGATGAGCTGGGTTGTGATAGGCTCTTCTGCTGGGTGGAGTTCTGATGAGAGGGAAGTCCGATGTGGAAAATGGCAGCCCTCATGGAGTAGGGGGTCGTCTGGCTTGTTGTGAGGCTCTGCTGGGGTGGCGGGCCAGGGCTAGAACCAGCCATCCCCTCCCGGGTGCCTCATAAGCAGGCTGGGCACAGGAAGAGCTAGTAGCTCTACAGTAGCAGCTCTGCACCATGTCCATGAGTCCGTGAGGCTTTAGTACAGTTATTGTATTACTACCTTTAAATTTTCTGTGTCAGTGTTATGTTACCATTCCATATGGAGAATGAAAATCTGGTCCTCTTTTCTCCTATCCATTCTCCTCCCCCCAATGCACACGCGGCATCCTTCCCATCACCCCATCTTCCCAAGATGGTTATTTTACCAAATCAATATTCAGTTTCTATTACTGTGATGATGCAAATGTTGTTCAAATTAGAAATTATCTATCTGCATTCATGTATCATTGGATTTTTTTTCAAGAAATAATCTTTTTTCTGGAGTGAATAATTTTGTCTCTGAAATTTTCTACTAATTTTTTATGTACTTAATCTCTACCTGCCAAATGCCTATCATTTCAGCAAATTAAGAGATATCACAAATTCTTTCAAGTTTTGCCCCTCCACAGAAAAGTTTCCTATCAATTTTCTCCCAGCTCACGGCTGGATGGTCCCTCTGACCCCAATTCACCAGCTTTCTGAGTCTCTCCTTTGACTTTCTCCTTTGTTAGAGCTCATTTCCTGAATTCCATGTTTGCTTTCTTTGCTTTGTTTTCCTTTGATTTTGCTGAAGCACATCTTCCAGTGTTTTCAGAGAAGCAAATTTTCCATCCCTAAATGACTACTGAAAGTTTGAACTGGGTAAGGAGTCCTGGGCAGGTTGTCATTTACTCTCAGAATCCTGAAGGTCAGACTTCATTGACCCCTAGCTGCCAGGACAGCAGCTGAGAAGTCTGATATTCAATTCCAGGTTCTTTGATTTTGTGTTTTATTTTCTTTCTCTCTCTCTATAATTTCCACCTTAGTTGTCAGAGATCTTATGAAAATATTCTCATGGTGTGGGTGTATTTTGTTCTACTAGACTGAAATTGGTGGTTCCTTTCAAATCTCTGCTTATATCTATGAATTCCAAGAAAATATTTTGAACTATTGTGTTTCTCTCTCTCTCTCTCTCTCTCTCTCTCTCTCTCTCTCTCTCTCTCTCTCTCTCATGTTTTTCTATTATTTGGATAATAGGCCATCACAGTTGGTTCTACAATTTTCTTATTTTTCTCCAGATTTTGCTCTGCTTTCCAAGAAATTTCTTCAATTCTGTTTTCTGACACTGCTATAAAATTTTTCATTTCTGCTATCATGTTTTTCAATTTTCAAGGGTTCTTGTTTTTTAATATTTCTGGAGAAATTGAACACTGAATACGAACAGCAGCCCATTTCTATTTCATGGGTTGCAATTTCTTTCTTTACTTCTCTCAAAATATGATTACTTTTCTGAAGTTTTACTCTTCATAAATATTTATTTCTCATACTTTTCCTTCTGTTTCTTCTGGCTCTTCCCTTTTACAGACTTTCTTCATATATCCTTAGCTGCTAACACAAAAACTGGGAACAAACATGTAAGAAAACTGGAATACAAGCTGTGCACACATCGGGTGCAGTTACCTGTTACAGCAAAGGCTTCTTAGAGAAGTCCTCAGGATTTTTCAGAATCACCAGAAAGATTCTTCCAGTCCTACCTCGAGAATAGGGGCCTTTCTATTAGAAGCTGAGTGGAAGAGAACGTGAATACGATATAGAAAACACCTTATTAATAATCTTATTTTCCAGCCAAATTAATTTACCACTAACGATGCTTTTTTCTAAGAGATTCTCTTTATCTCCTAAGGTCAAGTATTTCTAGGCATCCATCAAAGATGGGCAGAGAATCTGGAGAAGTAACTGCCTCTCAGCAGTTACTAGACAGTACAGATTATTTTGGTCTTTTTTTATCTCCAGTGTAGAGATCTCTACTACCACCATTTCCTAGGTCTTTGGGAGATTCTGTCATGTTAAACAGGTTTGTCTAAATCCGATAAATCAATACCACACTACTACCTGCTTTGAGTTTTCAAAAGATGTTTCTAATGTAGTCAGCTTGGCTTTTTCCTATCTTTATAGTATACACATTTTAAAGATTCTTTTCCTGAGACAAAGAGATAGTACAGGGTTAAGGCACATGTCTTGTATGTGGTTGGCCCTCATTCAAGTCCCAGCAACATATGGTCACTTGAGTGCTGCCATGTATAGCCCTTGAAGTTTCTTCAAATTGCCGGGCAAAACAGTACATCTCCAGCACTGTAGGGCCTGAGCAGCGATGGATATTCTGGCCCTCACGTTCAGTTGCTGCCCAGTTGGTGAAGAATTTCTGGGAACGGCCCTTGAGCCCTGTACATACTTGCACACTTGGGATACCATGCCTCAGCCTCAAACCCTTCCTTAGTATTGGAAAGCAATTTGAGGAGAAAGTAAAATTGTTTTAAGTTCAGGGACCAGAAACTGAGTACAGCGAATAGGTTACTTGTCTTGTACAGGCTGACAAGGATTTGATCCCCAGCACTCCTGAGCATGACCAGAAGTAGCTCCTGAGCACCGAGTTAAAAATAAGCCAGGAACTGCTAGGTGTGACTGAATGCCCTCCTCCAATTATCTACATTCAGTGGATTATCATCACTTGATACAAAAGATCCTTTCTAAATATTTGAGTATCTCCTAAAATTTTTACAATAGTTATGTTACCTAGCAATCAGCTTAAGTTTTTCTGGCTAAAAAAAAAACATAAAGAAATGACACTTAAAAAATAATTACTGATTTTTATGAAAGAATTTCAGTTAACTCTGAAATACAAATCAGGGCCGGAGTCATAGTCCAGCGGGTAGGGCGTTTGCCTTGCACGCAGCCTGCACCCGGCCTGAGTTCAATCCCCGCATCCCATATGGTCCCCCGAGCACCACCAGGAGTAAATCCTGAGTGCAGAGCCAGTAGTAACCCCAGATCCTCGCCAGGTGTGACCCAAAAAGCAAAAAAAAAAAAAAAAAAAAAAAAGAAATACAAATCATATCACACTTTTTTTCCTTTAGAAACTTCTTTCAAATATCATCCATCATCTACTCATCTGTCCTAATAAAGTTTAAATATAAAAATAAATAATCTACTATCCAAAGATCACTGTTATAGTGAAATCTTAAAGTTTCCATATCCAAAAAGTCTTCTAAATTACCAGCTATTTCAGTAAAATTTTAATAGATGCTATCTTTCATGCATTTTTTATACTTAACATCCCTCTATACATAGATCCTAGAGAATGAGTACAAATTGAAATACCCTGGGAAGACTTCCAGAAAAGCTATCGAAAATTTATAAAGCATATATAGCAACATGTCCTATCTCAGAGACCACTCAAGATCACTGGGCTTGCCTAAGTTGCACTAAATCTAGCTCAGCATCCACTAAAGTGTCTCTTTTTGATAAATCCGTGTAAAATGTCTAAAATAATAGTCTCAAGAAACAGTGATATGCTGGGCATGAAGACTACATTTTCAGAATGGACATCTCTGTAAGATGCTTTTCCAGGGCAGAATTCACATATGGCTTTGATTCGGACTTAAGTGAACACCTGATTTATCCCACTGCTATGCTGTACATTTCTTCAGTGGAGATCCTGTCTGATCACATTCACATTTTTACATAGTACCTAAAGCCAATGCGCAGGCTCCACAAACAAATATGTCTCTGACACTGATCATCTCAACAACAAGAACAGAAGGGAACAAAAGGAAAATATTAACTTCCATAAAAATAAAATGGAAACTAGTAACAACAGAGACTGGAGCCATAATACAGTTGGTATGTGCTTGCCTTGCAGGCTGCCAACCTGCGTTTAATCCCCTAAATCCCATATGTTCCCCTGAGCACAGACAGGAATAATTCCTAAGTCCAGAGCCAGGAGTAACCCCTGAGTATTGTCAGGTGGAAGACAGGAAGGAAGGAAGGAAGGAAGGAAGGAAGGAAGGAAGGAAGGAAGGAAGGAAGGAAGGAAGGAAGGGAAGGAAGGAAGGAAGGAAGGAGGGAGGGAGGGAGGGAGGGAGGGAGGAAGGGGAGGGAGGGAGGGAGGGAGGAGGAAGGAAGGAAGGAAGGAAAGGAGGGAGGAAGGAAGGGAAGGAAGGAAGGAAGGAAGGAAGGAAGGGAAGGAAGGAAGGAAGGAAGGAAGGAAGGAAGGAAGGAAGGAAGGAAGGAAGGAAGGAAAATAATAAAAAACTCACCATTTACTGAATGCTTACCTCCTGTTAAACACCACACAATGCATTATACCATATTACATTCAAGCCTCTAAATCATGGTAGGAGATCTGACTTTTAGTGGTTCTGCCTTACAGATGAGAAAACTATAAATACCAGCAATTTTTCCAATTGTTAAGAGCAATTGGAGGTGCCATATTGCTCATCCAGTTGTACTCTCCAGAGTTCAAATGTTGAAACGTGCTTTCAGTATTAATAATAGAGAGAAAGAGGAATACCAAAGTATGATGGACACAGAGCCTCCACAACCAGCAGGGCCGGACAAGAGACAGACGAGACCCACAGCTGCGCCCCTCGACCCACATGGAGCAGCCCATGGAGTTTCGGAGGACAGTAAACCACTCAGCCCCTGGCCGAGTCCAGCATAGCTCCTAGGGCTAGCAGACACACTGGGAGATGGCTGTGCTGGCCGGACTTAGAGCAGAGATTTGGGCTCCTCCACCTCCATGTCGGTGGGCATGGCTACAGGCTCACAGCCTCCACAACCAGCGGGGCCAGACAAGAGACAGACCAGACCCACAGCTGCGGCAGCCACGGAGGCTTAGATAATAATGAAGGTTAGGGCCAGGCCCTTCCCGGGATCTTTCACATTTATACACTGTAATGATTATTGTAGATGCAACAAACTGGGGATGTTGATGGGGAATGAGTAATTATAATGGCACACTAGAACTCACTATTGAATATACACATAGAGACTTACATCATAACGTTAATATCTGTAGAGCAAGCCACAAAGTGTAAGAGAAATACAGAGACAGAAACAGAGATAGAGAGAGAGAGAGAGAGAGAGAGAGAGAGGAGAGAGAAGGTGCCTGCTATAGGGGCAGGCTGGGGTTGGGTGGGAGGGAGTGTTGGGACACTGGTGGTGGGAATGGGGCACTAGTGGAGGGCTGGGCTGGGTGCTGGAACATTGTGTGACAAGACCCAATTATGAACATCCTTGTAATTGTGTTTCTCACGGTGGTATAATAAAAATTAAAAATAAAACAAAAAAAACAAAGTATAATGGACACAGAAAATATTAATTAACAAAGACTTGTGTATATATCGATATATACACAATTTCAAGATACCATTTCTCTTCAAACTACATCTCCACTCAATGCAATCCAAATTTAAAATGTCTACCAAGGTTTTTCTTCCTATTACTCTGACTTTCGTACTTTCTCTCTTATTATTTATATTAATCATACTAATAAAAATGATGGTCTAGTTTAGATAAAAGAATTATATGTGACCATGAGAAGATTGTTGAAGAAGACTGCCACTAAGTAGCTGGTCTGAGACATATTTTCCTTTTCTCATTGTTTGTCTGTGCTGTTTGTATTTCTGCCATTTGATACAAAGTGAAACATAGGAACAAAGTATAGAAGGAGAAAGAAACCAAAAGAGGCTCTTGCCAAACAATTTTCTGCTCTTTGTTTGAAATATATTGTAATAGAAGAGCTTACAGTTTGCAGTTACTTCTTCCTGGGTTTAAATACTGGCCTTGCACTTTATGAACTTGAACTCAAGTTATTTAACCTCTTGCAGCCTCAGTTTCCATATCTCTATCTTTTAAAAACAAAAGATATGCCTCACAGGATTGTAGTGAGAATTAAAGGAGACAAAACAAACATAACATTAAAATAGAAGAAAATTCGTTTTTCCCTTCCCATCACTCATTAGTATGTGTAATTTAGAAAGAACAAACTTTAACTGAAAATATAGGTATCATTGAAGAGCTAGCTCAAAAGGCTCATATATTGTATGTGAAAGGCTCTGAGTCAATTCCTGGCACCATAGGGCTTCCGAACCCCTCCGGGAGTGGCTCTGGTGATCACCTTGGTAATCCCAGGGTGGTCCTGTTGCACACAAACACTGTAAGTCCCGAGAAACACTGCCTCACCATAGCCCTAGCACTGTCATCAGACTAGAATGGCAATTATCCGTGGTGTTGCCCCCAAACTTCAGGGCAATTTGGAGATACCAAAAGAAAAAAAGCACACAGAAACACTTTTTTTAGGTTGTGTGGGGTGTTGGGGAGGGGGTGTTTAAGAAAAGACATATTCCTCAGAATTTCCATATTGTTCTACATCAAAAAATTATAATGCATTAAATTTACCTTTTAAAGTTATTCAGAAGAAAAACTGTAATAATCTGACACTTTCTCAATCTCAATTAGCACTAAACTAATTAACAAAACTGTTTTGTATACAACAGTGAGTCACATTTTTCTTCCTTCTTTCCTAATCCCCAGTGTGTTGTAAGGGTGATTGAGTATCTAATTACTCCTTAATTGAAAGCTCATATTATACATTTTTCACTAGTCGAAGCATAATGCTTTTAGTCTAGAAATCAAAGACAATGAAATTAAGCTGAACAGGGATTTGGGCAACTATTATAATGAGGAAAGGTTTGTATTTTGCCTAATTATAAATAAAGTTGGGTTTTAGCATTCTTTTCTATGGAAATGCATCAGGTATAGTAATATTTTATAAATTACTAATTTAAATACTAGATAATATTCTTATTTTATTTACAATCTTTTATTTCTCATTACAATTATTTAATGGCTTGAATCTACTAAATGCTATCATTCTTTTAAAACAATACATTAGAATACAGTTCATTGTATCCATACTAAAATTATAATGAACAATCATGTCTGAAAAAAATATGATTATTGTTTCTCCACAACACAAATGTTTCAGAAAATCTTACATGTTAGAAACAGTAGAAAACCATGAAACTTGAAATAGTTGAAATATAATTTATTACAGAGGAGCCTATCACAGTCAGGATCATCGACACCCACCCTGCAGCAGTTTTTTATCAATCCGGCCCAGGTATGCTGATCCAGAGACTCACAGACATGGGGCAGAGGTGCTACCAGCTCTCCCTGAGTCCAGCCACTCACGAAGGGCCCGGGAGGGATGGCGGATTCTAGCCCTGGCCCACCACCCCAGCAGAGCCTCGCAACTAGCCAGATGACTCCCCTACTCAATGAGGGCCGCCATTTTCCACATCCGGACTTCCCTCTCCTCACAACTCCACCCAGCAGACCAGCCTATCACAGCCTGGCTTGGCCGACTGCTTGAGGCAGCATGGTTCATCAATAAATGCTGTATTTAGAGGTGACTACAAGAGTATGCCACCCGCACAGCAAGCCTGGCAAGCTACCCGTGTCTTAGTTGATATGCCAAACACCAGTAACAATTATATTAGATCATTCCCATGACCTAATATAATGGTTTGAGGCTCTTTATGTTCCTGGAGCAAGCAGATGCCCTTGGGTTCTACTAGCATGAGACAGGACATATGGAAATATTACTGGTGCCTGCTTGAGAAAATCGATGATGAACGGGAAGATAGTGATAGTGATAATTTATTACATTAATAAGATATACTTAGTGGCAAATTATAGAGTATTACTATCAAAATATAATTCTAATCAGTTAACACTTTAATAGGAAATTAATATTTCATGAGGGTTTTTCTTTTTTGAATTATAAAAGCAAAACACTCTTAAAAAAGTAGATGTTTACAGACTGCAAGTGTTTACTCATTTGTTTCTAGATGGAGTATACAACCATTTGGGATAAATTTCTCTTTAGGCAGATGACTAAATAATTTTTTTGAAATTCAATTTAACTCCTTCATAAAGAAATTTATGAAAATAATTTTTACAGATAAGCCCCCAAATTTTTTTTAATATCTAACCACTAAGTGCACAAGAAATCAGATATTTTTAAAGGGGTTTTAAAAAGTACTATAATGGAAAACAGCCATATGCAAAATTAATATTTTTTATTATTGTAACAATTTATTTCAAAAATGTAATGGCAAACACCTTAATTAAACAAATATCAATGTTATAGACAAGTATTCTAGATACTGTCCAAAATATTGCCCACTCTAGACTACCTTAGCTTTTTTATCCAGAACGTTTCAACTAGAATATTTGTTTAATTAAAACTGAATCGGTCAAAAGGATACACAAACCTATTTGTCTTAAGACAGAAATATTTTTAGAACCAGTATCACTATCACTATCTCGAGCGGGCACCAGTAACATCTCCATATGTCCTGTCTCTTACTAGTAGAGCCCAAGGGCATCTGCTTGCTCCAGGAACATAAAGAGCCTCAATCCATTCTGGAATGAGGTCTATAGAACCAGTATAGTTAAATGAATTCTTTTGTGTGAGACATCTTTTGGTTAAAAATATTGAAAAGTTTCTTATCCTTGTGTGGATCCTTTGAGCATCATTCCCTTACAAAATGTCTTCTCTAATTTACCCTTTTCTCTTCATCAGACTTTAATTTCCACAAATAAAAAGGCACGGGGTAAATGAATCCACACTGTCATGTTATACTCCTTCACTCCTCATCCTCATGTCATTTCATTTCCAGGCTGAGATGTTAGAATTCCTAAGTCTTGCAAAAATGAGTGATTTTCATCAGAACCATAGTAAATAATAAAATGAAAATTTTTTAAAGATGAATCATGAGGTTCCAGTCATTATATCATTTTTTTGTATTAGCAGTGATAACTGCTACCTATGTAAGTGCATCTATGATAAAATTTCCAAAGTCCATTTTCAAAAGACTTTGTACCTTCACAGATAGGACATTTAAATCAGATTCCAATAACACCCCTTTTATTATGGGCGGCCATAATAAACTACAAACCACCACTACCAACCTCCAATGTCAGCTGCTGCTAATTAGCATGTCACTCTTTCCTGTAGTCATGTTCAGTCAAGGTTCCAAATCCTTCTCATATATCCTTCTTTGATATCATCTGAACACAGACCACACAGATCAAAATTGACACAGACACATTTCACTGCTTTTCATCCATTTTCAATGCATCATCCATGTCTTTTGACTTAATAAACTCTCAACAATCCTGTTGATACAAATGGAGGGAAGTTCTTGTAACAGTGTATGTAAGTGATGATGCTATTTTTGTGGGGTTTGATTATGGAAAAGGAGACACACAGATGGAGCTGGATATTTCAGAAAGCAAATCTGCAGATTTGGGTGATATACCAGAAATGGGAAGTGAGGTGAAAGAAAGAGGTGTCAAGTATGACTCAGGTTTCCAAGAAAATTGAGAGAGCCAGGTTGGCAAAGACAAGTCATCAATCCAATATTCTCAGTATACCAAGTTTGAGAAGCCTTTAATACAGCCCAAAAGAAAAGCCATGCAGACATTGGATACTCAATTCTTGAACTTAAAAAGACTTATTTGAGGAATAAAAATTAGCAGCTAATCTGTACTTAGTCCTAACAGGCACTGCGATGCAGATGTGTCCTATGCCTAAGTCATGAAGACCTCAGCAGTCAGTGGGCAACTCCAAGACACTTTTGTTTTTTGGTTTTTTTTTTACATTTTTGTGTTTTTATTATGAACTATATAAATGTACACCATTGGCATTGTAAGTAATATACAATAAGGCATGGAGGCGATAGTATGGCAGGTAAGGTTCTTGTCTTGTACATGGCAGAAAAAACAATTCAATTTATGGCACCTCATATGACACCCTACACATATGGAGCCCCCCAGCATTGGCAGGATTTATCCTTGAGCAGAGAGCCAGGAGTAATCCCTGAGCACTGCTTGATAATGGCCCCAAAACAAAGCTAAAATTCACATATTAAAAATGTGACAATTCTACTACTAGAAATTAATTTTAAGCTTATAATAACGATGCTACCCTAACTATGAGAGAGTAGCCAGGAATGGTCTAGAATGTTCTCCATAACAGAGTGCACTATTGTTATAGCAAAAGTCACAGAAAAAATATATTTTGTGTTTTATGGAAAAGGTGAAATACATATCACTGTATCACTGTCTTCCCGTTCATCATCGATTTGCTCGAGCGGGCACCAGTAACATTTCCATATGTCCTGTTTCATGCTAGTATATCCCAAGGGCACCTGCTTGCTCCAGGAACATAAAGAGCCTCAAACCATTCCATCAGGTCATGGGAATGAGGTCTATAATTGTTACTGGTATTTGGCATATCAAATACGACATGGGTAGCTTGCCAGGCTCTGCAGTGCGGGTAGCATACTCTTGTAGTTATCTCTAAATCCAGCATTTATTGATGAACCATGCGGCTGCTTGCGGGTCGGGCTGTGATAGGCTGGTCTGCTGGGTGGAGTTCTGATGAGGGGGAAGTCTGGATGTGGAAAATGGAGGTCCTCATGGAGTGGGGGTCGTCTGGCTTGTTGTGAGGCTCTGCTGGGGTGGCAGGCCAGGGCTAGAACCCGCCATCCCTCCCGGGCACAAAAAATTACATATATAGTACACTTATATCCATACACATCTATCTACATAAATTTCCATGCACATGAATATTCCAAGACACTTTTGGGCTTGAGACTTTCATAGTTCTATCTCAACAACTGTTTTCTGGAGTCTCTATCAACGAGGTATATTTTCCTAAACTAATTTAGCCTACTGCCCCACTTCAGGTAAAAAAAAAATCACTTGGTGTCCTTTGGAAACCTACCTTAAGTGAAAAAAACTGAATGGGCTCCCAAGTGCACCTATAGTTTACTAGTCTTTTGGAGGTGTTTCAATGCCCTGGGGGTGAAGGGGTAATAATATCACCACACTAGGAAAATAAAGAAGATAAAAGAAAACTTAAATTAGAGATCACTTGATTACTTGACATCCTGTTATACATCGGTTTGCTTGAGCAGGCGCCAGTAACATTTCCATTTGGCCCTATCACGTGCCAGTGTAGCCCAATGGCATCTGTTTGCTTCAGGGATACAAAGAGCCTCAAGTTCAGAAGAAGGCAGAGGAACCCCCACACTATGCTGGCAGCAATTTTCATCATCCAGACCTCATAGCTCATCAGAATTCCACCCAAGACACTAAGCCAAATTCCAGCCTGGCTCGTCAGAGACCCAGCCTACAGTGACCCACCCTTCAGAGACTCACTCTTCAGAGGAAAGTATTTCAAGACCAGGAATGCTTGACTCACAGACACAGATACACCAGGTAGAGCAGCTACCAGCTCTCCCTATTGATGAACACTGATCCCCGTTGACTTCATTGATGTAAAAAGAGGGGTTTGGCAGGGTGATACCATTTCACCAAAACTCTTCAGAGCCACCCTTGAGAACATCATGAGACAATTAGAATGGGAAGGAATGGGAGTGAAGAATAGATGGTTGGCAACTACACCACCTCCGCTTTGCTGATGACATTGCTCTGATAACACCAAACATTAGCCAAGCGGCACAAATGCTGGCTGACTTTGACCGAGAATGTGGAAAGATAGGTCTACAGCTGAATCTTAACAAAACAATGTTCATGAAAAATGAACTAGTTCCAGAGGACCCATTCACTCTCAATGGAACAAACATCTCTGAATGCAGCAGTTATGTGTACCTAGGTCAAGAAAAATAGGAAAATAAGAAATTAAAATGACTAGTTCTTTATTAATAAGGCTTTCTTAGTCTCAAACTGAAGATATAAAGTAGTAGACTGATTTAAGTAAAAGTCAAAAATGATCCTTTCCTGGAGTAAAACACAGAGTATATTTAGAAGAGGTTTCATTTATGAAAAGTATATTATATAAGTTTAAAATCATGAAATTACTCAGGGTATCAGAATATATTTGCATTCAACATACAAGTTAGTCAATAATTGCAAAGATTATTTTCTTAAATACAATACTATTTTATTTCAGGAAGGGGAGATAAAAGCTAAATCATTCAGTATTTTTATGCACACATAATAAATTAATATTTGTAAAACATGAACTGGAAAACAGGAAATATTTTAAAAATGGATTATTTTCCTCACTCAGTAACCCTGATGAAATACCTCTTCAGTGTTGATATTTTTCATTCTTGGGTTAATAACCATTTTTATATCACATAATCAAAATATGATAGATAGGCTGAGCATCCCAAAATCACTTTAAAATCCTTTAGGAAATCCATTCTATTTTCAGGAAATTCTACGTGATACAGTAAATAGAAAACAGCTATATCCATTGAGCTTTCAATTCTCACTCTAATGCTGTGCATCATGTTAAATTATTAGAGTGAGGAGAGTCCAAGTTCTATTGACTGAAAATATGGCTTTGAGCTTTGCATTTATACTGGAAGGATAATAGCTTTTACCTACTTGGTCATTCAGAGTTGGCATTTTCCCTTTCCACACGTAGCTCTCTCCTTTTCTATAACACCTTATTCTTTTCTAACCTATAACTCTTTTAGTTCATAAAAGAAGACTGATAAGAAATTGATGCTAGCTATAACTTTACTGAAGTTAAGAAGACAATATTAATTGTAAAGTATATATGGGGAAGAATTTATTAGTTCAAAGACTCAGAAATAAAAATAATGGTAAATTTGAGAAAAGTTATTCAGTGATGCTTGCTAAATAATCTCCCTTTCCCCTTGTTAAAATTTATTTGAGGCATACCTATACTTTTCCTTAAAATCTTAAAAAGGAAAACTATTAGGATCTGTGGTTTTGGATTTTATTGAAATAAAAATAGAATAAGTTATAGCTACTGTTAACATGTGTACAATTTAATAATTTTGATTAACTGGGGAAATAAATATATGAATAGTGAGAATAGCCTTTAAAATGAGTCAATACTTATGAAACAAATGGGCAGATAACCATTTCTTAGAAGATAAATACCAGGATAACTATACTAAGGGCAATAAATAAACTGGACCTAAAGTTTAGCCTTAGTTTCTGTTTTTATCATTGACACTTGTTTCTCTTCATAAAGGAAATTCATTAAAAGATTAGTTGATGTCAAGTGGCGCTGAAGTCTGAAATAGTATGGCTGCACTAAAGATTTGTCAACACCTGTCTGAGTAATATGCTAATTTACAAAACAAGTAACAAACCACAGTTCATACTTCTTAAATGGTTATATTAAAAAGTCACAGATTATTCATTGATTTAATAAGTCTTAGTTATCAAAGCCCTCCAGATGTCTAGACATGTCATGCAAAATAAATGTCATTTTAAGTCCAAAATTAAAGTTATTTTAGTTAAACATAGTTAAAATAAATCTGAATTATTTTAAACAATTTTAGAGAACTACCAAAAAAATTCCCTTTTCAGTTCCAAGAGCTTAAATGAAACATTCATGCATTAAATTCAAAGTCTGACTGTCAAATCATTTCACTTTAATAAAAATTTGAATTACCTGCCTTAGGGCATTATTAAATATCAAATAAAAAGCACACATCCATAAGTCTGATTTCCCAATATAATTTTATGTAGAACTATGACTAGATTTGTATTACATGTTTCAAGATAAAAGGATCAAAATGTATTCATAAAAGAATAAAGTCAGAAAGGTAGAATTGAAAGAATGTGTGCACTATTCTTAGGAATTTGGAGGGAAATGACCTGATTTAAATAACCTCACAAGATAAGGACACAAATCCACCCTCCTTTAAATATGCCTAAATAAAGTCTTTGAAAACTTACATGTATCCTATCATCTAATGAATATGAATATCTTAGCCATATATAGTCTCATAAACATTTCAGTATGATTCTGTGTGGGTAAGAGAAAGAAACAACAGTGACGAATGGCTATTTAGACATTAAGAGAGGCAATGCTAGTCTACCAAGAGATCTGTATAAAAAACTCAAAGCAATTATCTTATTTCACAAAAAATTGCCTTTATAGGTATTGATACCGAGAATATACTAAAGCCTACATAAAGAAATTCATAAATTCATAAATTCAGTGACAGTCTTATATAGTACTAGATGTTAGGATCAGGTCCTTCTCTGGATCTTTCACATTTATACACTGTATACAGTTCTAGGCAGGTTCTAGTTATGACCCGTCATCCCAGTGAGCCTAGCAGGAAGCCAGAGCAACCCCCACACCATGAGGTCAGTCATTTTCAACATCCAGACTCCACAACTCCTCGGAGCTCCACCCAAGAGAAAAACCGGATCTTTCCCCTTTGAGTTTCATTAGTAAATGCTCGAGATTAGAGCCTTCTACTGACCTTATACCACCTGCATGGCAGAGCCTGGCAAACTACCCGTGTTTTATTTTATATGCAAAGAAAAACACAGTAACAATTATGGAACTCATTCCCATGACCTGAAGGAATACTTTGAGGCTTTTTCTGTTCCTGGAGCAAGCGGATGCCCCTTGGGTACACAATGATGAGAGAAGAATTCTAATCGTTGAAGAGTTTCTCTTAATTCTGGATGTAAATCCACATGAGTCCTGGCCTCAGCTCTGAATCATTTGCACACCGGACAGGGGACAAAGTAGCAAAGGCTTGAAAACTGAACAGACATTTTAAACATCACTCAAAAAAGAGGAGCCAAAGTTTACCATGTGCAACTAATTGGATAGATTGCCTGCTAAAACAAAAACAACATTCTCCAGAGATGTATCACAGGAGCCAGTCAACACACAGAATATCCACTGTGTTATGGAGAAAATCCAAATTACTTGATATACGAAGGCTTGTCTGCCTTCGTAGACATGGGGCAGAGCTGCTACTGGCTCTCCCTGTGACCAGCCGCTCACGAGGCGCCCGGGAGGGATGGTGGGTTCTAGCCCTGGCCCACCATCCCAGCAGAGCCTCTCAACAAGCCAGACGACCCCCCCACTCAATGAGGGCCTCCATTTTCCACATCCGGACTTCTCTCTCCTCAGACCTCCACCCAGCAGACCAGCCTATCAGCGCCCAGCTCATCGAGTTCCACCCTGCAGCAGTCTTTCTTAAATCCGGCTCAGGTATGCCAGTCCAGAGACTCGCAGACATGGGGCAGAGCTGCTACTGGCTCTCCCTGTGACCAGCCGCTCACGAGGCGCCCGGGAGGGATGGTGGGTTCTAGCCCTGGCCCACCATCCCAGCAGAGCCTCGCAACAAGCCAGATGACCCCCCCACTCCATGAGGGCCTCCATTTTCCACATCCTGACTTCTCTCTCGTCAGACCTCCACCCAGCAGACCAGCCTATCAGCGCCGTGCGGTTTATCAATTAATGCTGGACTTAGAGATGCCTACAAGAGTATGCTACCTGCACGGCAGAGCCTGGCAAGCTACCCGTGTTGTATTTGATACATATGCCAAATACCAGTAACAATTATAGACCTCATTCCGGAATGGATTGAGGCTCTTTATGTTCCTGGAGCAAGCAGATGCCTTGGGCTCTACTAGCATGAGATAGGACATATGGAGATGTTACTGGGGCCCGCTCGAGGAAATCGATAATGAACGGGAAGACAGTGATACAGTGATACAGTGATTCCCATGACCTGAAGGAATACTTTGAGGCTTTTTCTGTTCCTGGAGCAAGCGGATGCCCCTTGGGTACACATGCTTGCAACAGGACATATGGAGATGTTACTGGTGCCCGCTCAAGCAAATCGATGAATAACCGGAAGACAAGTGATACAAGCGATACAAGTGATACATAAATTCATAAATTCATGTTCACCCCAAAATTCATAAATTCACTCCTATAAGCTCACTTGTCATCCTTCACTCTTCAAATTTTCTATCTTCCCTGTTGCTCTCACCTTTTCTAGTTACTATCCATAAACACACATGGGGCAGAGCTGCTACTTGCTCTCCCTCTGCCCAACTGATCACGAGGCATCTGAACTCCCCTCTCCTCAGAGGTCCACCCAGCTAAGATCACAGCCTGGCTCATCACCGACCCACCCTGCAGCAGTCTTTTTCAAGCCCAGCCCACAAATGAGAGACACAAAAATAGATCGGAAAACATAATCACAGAATGAAAAATTCTAAAACTCTTATGTCAATCATCCACCTCAAAGATCCCCAAACCTATTTGACCACTGGCCTCTATAAAGAAATATTGCTCAGTGACACTTAAAAACATCTCCCTCCTTTAAGTGTGCACACAGGAAGCAACCCCTCGATTGCACCTGAGGCTACACCTGCCACCGGTGGAGCAGTTCAGTGTCTCTCAGGAAGCAGAATAACACACTTTTGGAAAATACTGGTCTAACTATTGAGATCAGCTGGATTTCCAATCCATTATTCTACTCACAGTGTGGTAGGACAAACTTGCAATGGTTTATTGAACAATCAAACTCTGCTCACCTAGAAAATTGTATCAACAGATGTTTTCCTCTCAGGGGAAGCAACAGTTTTCCAACAATATGAACAGATCCATAGATGTCCAGTATATAGTAATTTATTTATAGCTTATCTTTTTCATGTTTATAATGTTTTATTCTGTTAGTTCCTTGCAGGGTAAATACACATATTAAATTCCATGGATTAAAATACACAGACTATGTTTTAATCAAATAGTCACATAGCATATTCAGATGACCAATAGGGGTCCACTGGTCAAACAAGTCTCAGCATTTCTACTGGATACATATTTTAATTCTTACCAACTGTCAGATTCGCAAATTTCATTATGCTTCTCCATCATCAGGAGGTAGCCAATAAAATTCCAAGGAGTAAACAGCAAATTACTAAAGAAGCACATCTATTTCCCAGCCTCAAGAAACTCTCCTTAAGAAAGCTAACACTGGGGCGGGCCAGAGAGATAGACCAGCGGGTAGGGCATTTGCCTTGCATGCAGCCGACCCGGGTTTGATGCCCAGCATCCTATATGATCCCCTAAGCACCACCAGGAGTAATTCCTGAGTGCAGAGCCAGGAGTAACCCCTGAGCACTGCCAGGTGTGAACCAAAAAAAGCAAAAAAAGAAGAAAGAAAGAAAGAAAGGAAGGAAGGAAGGAAGGAAGGAAGGAAGGAAGGAAGGAAGGAAGGAAGGAAGGAAGGAAGGAAGGAAGGAAGGAAGGAAGGAAGGAAGGAAGGAAGGAAGGAAGGAAGGAAGGAAGGAAGGAAGGAAGGAAGGAAGGAAAGGAAGGAGAAGAAAGAAGGAAGAAGAGAAGAAAGAAGGAAGGAAGGAAGGAAAGAAAAGGAAGAAAGGAAGAAAGAAAAGAAAGAAAGAAAGAAAGAAAGAAAAGAAAGAAAGAAAGAAAGAAAGAAAGAAAGAAAGAAAGAAAGAAAGAAAGAAAGAAAGAAAGAAAGAAAAAGAAAGAAAGAAAGAAAGCTAACATTGGGGAGAGGAGAGGAGAGCAGGCAAGGCATTTATTTACCTTGCATGCAGCAAAACCAAGTTCAATTCCCTGCACCTCATAGGGTTCCCAAGCCCAGTCAGGAGTGATTCCTGAGCACAGCCAGGTATGGCATAAGAAACAAAGAAAAAAAAGTAATATTAGAACAAAGATTAGGAATTAAAGACATCACTGGTAGGAAAATAAAGAGAAAAAATTGATCTTTTTCAACACTACCTGGAATTTCAAAACCAAAAAAATAATTTTTATGATGCTTGAGTATGTGAACAAAATATTATGAACATGAATTACACTCACATTGCTAAATGTTAGGGCTCACATAAAGGTAACTTTGCCATGATCAGTTTCTGTAACTGTGCTTCATTCTCCTTATTTAATCTGCACGTACCCAGAGGAAAATAAGACTTCTTCCCGTTTTCTGCCTACTGAAGCGCAGCTCTGATGACTCTGTCACTGAGTGGCTGAGTGGGTCTAAAATTGTCTCCCCAAAATCCCATCACAGCCTTCCACAAGTTCTGCCCCCTTAACATGTGTCCTCAGCCTTGAAATTCTTCGATCTAAAAAGAAAGCAGAACAAATAGATTAATTATTTGCCAGACACTGCAAGACTGGAATTTCACAAACGACTAAACATATATATATATATATATATATATATATATATATATATATATATAAATCACAACACATTTTTAATTAATATTTTATTATACCACCATGAGATATACAATTACAAGGTTGTTCATGTTTGGGGGTTTCGGTCACATAGTGTTCCAGCACACCCTCCCTCCACCAGTGCCCATCTCCCACCACCAATGTCCCAATTCCCTCCCCCTTCCCATAGCCTACCTCCATGGCAGGTTCCCCCATCTCTCCTCTCTCTTTCTCCCTCTCTCTCTCCCTCTCTCTCTTCCCTCTCTTACACATTGTGGATTGCAATACATATACTTAGAGGCCATCATGTGCATTTTTCTGCCCCCTATTCAATGCCCAATTCTAGGTTGGTATTAGCCCTTTCGACATTTATTCACACATGTTCCTTTCTCTGACTTACCTAACCTCTGATTCTCACACGTTTGTGGTAATTTCCACCTTTGGTAAGACCTCCTGATCCATGTTTCGCCTAACATTGGATTTTGGTATCATAATATGTATATATATATATATATATATATATATATATATATATATATATACATTATATATATTTGTGTCATGCAAATAAATGCAGTCATTCTATATCTGTCTCTTTACATGATCCTCTCCATGTCCATCCATTTATAGGCAAATTTCATGACATCATTTTTTCTAACAGCTGCATAGTATTCCATTGTGTAGATGTACCAAAGTTTCTTTATCCAGTCATCAGTTCTCGGGCATACTGGTTGTTTCCAGATTCTGGCTATTGTGAATAGTGCTGCTATGAAAATAAAAGTGAGGATGGCATTTCTGCTGTGTGTTTTTGGCTTCCTAGGGTATATCCCAGGAGTGGTATGGCTGGGTCAAAAGGGAGCTCGATTTCTAGTCTTTGGAGGAATGTCCATATTGTTTTCCAGAAAGGTTGTACCAGTTGACATTCCCACCAACAATGGATGAGGGTCCCCTTTACCCCACATCCACACCAGCACTTGTTTTTTTACCCTTTTGGATATGGGCCAGTCTCTGTGGTGTGAGGTGATATCACATTGTCACAACAGATTTTTAAAACACATTAAAATTAAACTTTAAAATGAAAAGAGACTGAATCCTTTTCAGGTCTAAGGTCCTACCAATAAAAGAAAAATAGAAGACAACAAAAGATAATTTGAAGCCACTAAATAATCCCCAAAGCCTTAGAAACCTGCCGGATTTATGAAAGCAAAAATGATGCACAGCTCTCTCTCTTTGGGGCCGGGTGATAGCACAGCAGGGAGGGCATTTGCTTGCATGCGGCTGACCCAGGTTCAATCCCCAGCATCCCATATCGTCCTCTGAGCATCACCAGGAGTAATCCCTTAGTGTAGAGCCAGAAGTAACCTCTGAGCCTCAATAGGATGTGGACCCTCCCAAAAAAAGTATACTTTCTTCAAGTTTTTCTTTAAGCATTTTCCTTAAGCTTGCTTGTCTTTAAGCAAACAAAAGTAAATAAATGAGCATTTTAAGTGTTTGCAAAGTCTATCCTTATTTAATATATTGTGATGTTACTCTGAGCTAACATTAATTAGATTCCAGATTCTAGACATTAAGTAGCCTTTATCAAAAGACTGTCACTTTGCTAGTACATTGAAGATTACAGATCTAAAATTTTTTCAAGATCTTAAAAATAATTCCTTCACTTTGCAATACTGATTTTCAAGTCCATCTCCTTTCTCTATGGCATCTCCACATCCAGAAGCTTCATTAGAGCCCACAGACAAGAGGGATCATCCATTGCTCTGCTGACTTACCAAGCTGTACCTTAAAGCTCTGTGGCTGGATAGACAGAACCTTCTGACAAGCATTTAAGCAAAAATGTGGAACAAAAGCTTATTCCATTTATTGACTGATTTAGCTACAGAGCTTGCTGTTGACTAGTTTAAATGAGGTAACAATCAGGTCTTTGTAACTTACAGAAAAGAAAAAAAGCTAAGGGAGATGAGAAAGTCTCCAAATTAGTGAGGTCTCACAATTCCAAGTCCACAGGCATTTTTCCCAGTTCTGCAACCCCAGCGTCAAAACTTCTTGTCAACTCAATAAAATCTATATCCTGCATACGTCCTGCATGCATCCCAGGATGTTAGCAAATGTGATGTGAATTACAACAGTCCACCAAAAGCTCACCATCTGGGAATCAGAGGATTAAATCTACCAAGATTCTTTATAGAACATGGCACTGAATTATTGATATTCATAAAGTGAAATGAAGTGATGGAGATTAAGTTCATTCTTCTATTGAAAGCCTAGAAACCTCTAGACTTAGGGGCACATAGTTATGAGCATAAACCTTCAGAATTATACACAAATTTTATATATGAATTTTCGTAGGAAAAAGCCACTTGTTTCTGAATTGAATTTTTAAGATCTTTCTCAATCCATTCATGCGCATGTTAGGTAAGGAAACACTGAGATGGGGGGAAAATGACTGCTTTGATATATTACAATCAGGTGAGAGATCTGGTTTCCCAGTGTGGAACTGTACCACAGACGTTGGGGCACATGCTTTGCATGTCCAGGGCCCAGCTGAATGTCCAGCACCACAGAGTCCCCTAAGCACCACCAAGTGTAGACCGGAGACCCTCAGCACCACCAACTATGATACAAGAGGGTGGCGCTGGTCATCCCCATCACCACATGGCCAAGCAACGCTGCGTCCTGGACCTGGGCAGGGAATCATCTGGCTCGGCTGGCCAACACTTCCTTGGGAGCAGTCCCAGGATTCTCCAAGTCCTGTGTGGGAGACCCCCAAATAAAGAAATCTGACTTCCAAAGTTTCTGCTTTCCCTAGTTCCCAAATACAGTTTTATTTGGGATAAGATTGATTCTACTGGAATTTTCCATTTTTATACTCCATACATGCTGTTTATATACAAAGTGCCCAGCAGATAAGCGATTAACTTTAATTTGCATAAAGGCCATCTTCTATCTTTGGTGTTCTCGGCCATCTTCTATCTTTGGTGTTCCTAAAGGAATTACAATAAGTAGCACCTACTGCTTGCTGCAGCTAGCAAATTCTCAGTTGCAAGGCTACACAAAAGTTCCCTGTGACGATCTGTAGAATAAAATTCTACTTAGTTTTTCTATGGGTGAAGTGGAAAGGATTCTAGTCAGAGGACTGAGCTTAAAAGTCTGCAAAAAGAAGGCAATGAAGGGAAGGCTCTGAGCTCTGCACTGGAAAGGCCAATTTGCATCCTGGCTGTTACCCAATTCCCAAATGTCTAAAGCACCTGCCCTCTATAAACTCAATTTCACCTGTGTACTACAGAGATGATAACAATATCTGCAAGAGTAGTGTAATCAAATAAAATTAAAAACATGAAAATCACTCACAATAGTTCTGAGTAACAAACAGGATAGCTTTTGTTTTAAAGTCAAACCTTTGGCATTTTATATATTCAAAGTTTTATTCATTCAAAATTCTATATGCAAAAGCTTTGACTATAATTACAAACCAATTAGTGGAGAAAGTAGAAAGCCCTCTCCTAGCATTCACTTTGGGTACAATGGTAAATAATAACTGAATCTATAAAGCAGGAAAAGGTCATTATGGAGAGATTTGGATGAGGAATTTTACTGCCTAAATATAATTTAAGAAACACTTCGTTCTGATTGACTTTGAAGCTTATTTCCAAGTAAGGTTAATTTTTATTTTCGTAATCTGGACTGAAGATAAATCTTGCCAGCCCCAGGCCTCACCCTGAAGCACGTTCTGTGAAAACAGCTTCTTCTAGAAGAAATGATGGAAATCAACAGTCAGTCGGCCTCAAGCCACTGCCTTCTTAGAGAGAATCATTTCACAAGAAATGTTTTTCTCTGATCACAGCAACACTTTGAAAACTTCAAACATCAACAGAGATTGAGGGAAAACATGTCTTTCTGAAATGCCATTTTTTTTTCTGAAGTAACCACCTCTCAAAACCCTTTAGTCTCTTCAAATGGTTTCAAGTGCATACTGTGCTATCTCACACTGAAACGAGAGAGAAATGAGCAGAATAATATTTCAGGATAAAGGTCTTCAGAAAATTCAAATGTCAATGCAGCACAGAGACTTATTATCACTCTTCTCAGTACATAAGATTTTGTCATGTTTTAAGGCTACTCTTCTTAAACATGTTTTCTGTGTTTAAAAGGGGGAGAGAGAGAGAGAGAGAGAGCAAGAGAGAGGGAGGGAGAGAGAGAGAGAGAACAGAGATCTAACAGTTCAGAGAGAAACCATAATCTTCTGAAGGTAACAGCCCTGGACAGCCACTGTTCTCTCTCTGAACGGAGCTGTGGTAGAGTTGCTCTATGGCAGTTACTCCAGCCTTCACTGATTCATGAACCAACTCCTCACTCAGAGTTCAGCTTTAAAACTGCTTTCATTATGACTACATTTAAAAAGACATTTTTCAGCCTTGAGGGTTGACACAAATTTTAGGAGTTCCCATGTTCCCTTGTATATTGTCGTATAGGCATGTTCGACTTATATTTTGTGCGTAACCATGTTGAAAGTAAAAAGTAATACCTAAAAGTCAGTGCTCTCACTGAGAGTTCAGTGGTAAACACTCAAATGTATGGACAGATAATCTAATACAAAGGAATGAAGTAGAGCAAAGAAAGTCTCTCCAACTAATGGTACTGGAGGTCAGAGATATAGCTCAATAGGCTGGAATATATGTTTCTCTTGCAGAGGCTGTAATTTAATCCCTGGTACCAAATGGTCCCCAGAGCACCTTCTAGAAGATAAAATCCTAGAGTTTAACTAACCAATACAATAGTCACTGGCCCCAGATGGTCATTGGAAGCTGTGTTGGGTCTGAACCAACATAGTGTGTTGGGTCTGAACTGAGATGTGCTGGACACGCAGAAAGTAGGATGTTCTATGGAAATTAAGATGTAATCTCATCAGTGCTTCTTTTATAGATAGATGAAAAGTGACTTTGAATACTCTGTGTTAAAATGTCATGCTAAGTATGAGAGAACCTCAGATATGCTCTCCAGAATCATATGGTACCCTGAACACCACCAGATATGACACCTTATATATAGATAAGTAGAGAGATAGATAAGTAGATAGAAATCTATAGACAAATGTAGACAGATAGACATATATATTCATTAAATTAATTACAAATGTTTATTTGACTTTTTACTGTACCTATTATACCAAAATTTAATTTCACATATTTGGTTTGTATCATATTTCCATTCAACATCACCAGTAGAGACGTCTAACATCAGTAGAGATGCAGCAGTCTGGAATTAGAGTTGAATCCAAACTATATGTGCAGATACATACAGATAATTAGGTAGGAGAGAACTTCTTGTGATAAATGCCTAGCCCAGACCTACCTAATCAGTAATACTGAGGTAGGGTACAGCGTTTCCTTCAGGGGATTCTGTTACATATTCAAATTTAAGAAAATCAGATACAGAATAAAACATACAACAAATATTTCAGGATACCTGAAATAAGTTCTAAATATGACTGTGCTATGTGGCTCCTACTCAGTCTTTGGAGCTAAAACCTCTCTGATCACACATGGAGTTCAGGACAAGAAAGGCTGCTTCTGGGGCCAGAGCGATAGCCCAGCGTGTAGGGCGTTCGCCTTGCATGCGGAAGGCGTATGCCGCCCGGGTTTGATCTCCGGCATCCCATATGGTCCCCGAGCACCGCCAGGAGTAATTCCTGAGTGCAGAGCCAGGAGTAACCCCTGAGCATCGCCGGGTGTGACCCAAAAAATAAAAAAAAAATGCTGCTTCTGGTACCTGGATGTAAGCACATTTTCCCTGCTATCCAGGGTCACGGGTGCTAACAAATGCACAGTCCAAGTAATACCAGTCCTAACTCAAGCTACCAAGGCTTTCCAAGCTGCAAGATGTATGGAGTGAAGGAAAACGAAGAAGGGGCAAAGCCGAGAAGAAACTAAGTAAAATATGGTTTTTTAAGTCCTAAAATCCTCATATATATGCACAGAATGAGAAGCAGTAAGCGGGCGCTGTTCCTTTGTCTCACTGGTGTTATTCAAAGTTGAAAGAAGGGGCGGAGCAATAGCCCAGCGGGTAGGGCGTTTGCCTTGCCCGCGGCTGGCCTGTGCTGGCCTGGGTTCGATCCCGGCGTCCCATATGGTCCCCCGAGCACCGCCAGGAGTAATTCCTGAGTGCAGAGCCAGGAGTAACCCCTGAGCATTGCTGGGTGTGACCCAAAAAAAAAAAAAAAAGCAAAAAAAAAAAACAAAGTTGAAAGAAAAAGAAAAAAGTAACAAATAACTATGTGTGTGAGTGAGTTGTGTGTGTGTGTGTGTGTGATTTCAAACAGTAAATAAGTGAAGAAGTAGTAATAGATAAGTGAGGAGAAGCTACAAAAAAAAGAATAAAAATAGCAAAGAGCGTGAAACTTAATGACCAATCCATTTCTCTTCTAGGTGTTTTGCTATGCGGTGACATATTTGAAATATGCCATTATCTCAAAATACCATATTTTATCAGTTCTGAATGGTGTTCACGTTTTAATGTCTCTGTGAAATCAAAATGTGTTTTACAATTTCGGTTGTCAGATTTGATAAAATTTTTGTATTTTTATTCTGTTCTTGTTATCTCGTTTCCAAAAATAACTGATACAGCTGAAAGAAAAGATTTTCACTCTGGTTTTCTAATACACAAATCAGTGTATATCTTAAAGTAACTTAATGGATACAGATCATAAAAAATAAAAGAAAATTACACTCACTCAAATCCACTGAATCCTTATTTTCACCTGAGTATATGCTATGCTAACCAAAAAATAATATGAAAAAAATCCACTAAGTAGAGGCTTCTAGTTCTATATCGCAGAATCCACAGTATTCACAATATTTATGTCTATAAATGTTCCAAACTAGGTCTCATCACCATCACCACACTAGCAGATTACTACTGCATTTCATCACATAATAGATGCACCACGCTTCTCATACTAGCAAACTTTTAAACCATCACATGATTGTCACACCCTAACCAAAAAGTCTGTCATAAATTCTGTAATCATTATGTAGTGAAATGTGGCACTCCTTTAATCTGGACATTGCGATTCCCATAAGAAAGAAAACCCATATTGTTGCTAGTGCAGATACTAGCATTGTGGTAGATGATTTCAACATATAATTAGTTCCATAATAATACCCTGCAGCACACATATATTAACATTGTGATAGAAGAAAAAATACTGTTATTCAATGCAACTTTTACATTTCTCAACAGAGCTATGTAGAGGTTCCACCTGTCATTTATAATTGCCTTTGCTATTTCATATGTCAATTCCCCATCAGCCTCTGTCCCTCCTTCTTTTTAAGGGCAATAACACAGGGATTTTCCATTTTTCTTGGTAGAGATTCTAGAATCTCAGCCCCTCTGTGTGATTTGTCTCATATTTTCTGCCCTTTCTGCACCTTTTCTGATGTTACTCTACTGTTGCAGGATACCTAAAAGCCTAGGCCTCCCTCTGCATCTGCCCTGGATTGCCTCCCTGCAGGTCACTTCATAGATAGGGGGGGTAGTCTGAATGTGGCAGTCTTATCTGACCATGTATTCTGTACTGGCTGGTATAAATATTCTCTCATGCTACCACAAGCATGGTGGGACTAGCTAGATCTTACCAGCATATTTGCCTGGCCATGTTGGATCTCTAAGTAATTAGACCAGAGAGAAATGCTGTTTGCCTCCAAGCAAGCAAGCATGGCTCCCTGATAACTCAAAGGCAACTAAAATACAAAACTACCATGAAGTAGACGAGACTCTTGTGAAGGCTTGGAGAAATATTTAACTGGCATTAGTATTAGTCTTTGGTACAGAGACATGCCATCTCAGAAACCCCCTTCTCTACCCTATAAAAGGCAATTCCAGGCAGATCTTGGCTCAAGATATTAGGTGAGGTGCTGGGAGAAATTACCTGAGGGCATTTGATCCTTCCTGCCAGGGGAAGTTACCTTTACCTTATAGCTTCTCCCAGCTCTGCTAGGAGGCTTTTAATTAGCTCTGGGTCCTTGTAAACAGCCCGATGGTCTCCTGAAGTTGCTACATTTCTATAGAGCTATTTTCCTGTTTTCATCTCTAGATAGCCCAGCCCAGAATGGGCTGGGCTGGGAGTTGGGGCAGATTTCTAGTTATAAAATAAGCTGCAAGAAAAAAGAGGCTCTCTCTCTTTTTCCCCTTTTGCCATTTTGGCTTCCCTTGGTGTTTTGCTTCTTCGTCCTCTCCATTCCCTGTTGGGCCTCAACACGTGGTGGCAGCCATCTTGGCCTACACATGGCTGGGGCCTAGCTGGGAACCCAGAGTCCGGAGGTTTTCCCTGCTCTTGGATTGTATATTGGAACCCGTGATAGTAAAGCTCTTTTAAAACTGCATCGGATTCCTGAGTCTTCATCCATTCCCGCCAGCTTCGGAGGAAGAAGGGAACTTCGCTTCCCAGCACTGTCAGGGGACCCCAGCGGCGCTACCCGACACTCTACTATCTCTGAAAATTATACACAAAGAAATATTCCTTTTTTTAAAATTTACTTTATTGAGTCACTGTGCCACACAGCTAGAAGACTGTTCATGATTGGGTTTCAGTCACACACTGTTTCAACACCCATCCCTCCACCAGTGCATGTTTCCCACCTCCAATGTGCCCCTGTACCCTCCTGCCATCCTCCGCTACCCATCCCCAGCCTATTTCTATGGCAGGCACTTTCCTTCTTTCTCCCTCTCTCTCTCCCATTGGGCATTATGGTCTGCAAAACAGATACTGAGGGGGTTACCATGTTTGTTCCCTTACCTATTCTGCACTCAGTTCTTACACAGTTATCATTTACCACTATCTTTTCTAGGATCCCTTTCCTTTCCCAACTGCCTTTCCCCAAGAGGTTGAAGCAGGCTTCCAATGTGGACCAAACCTCATGTCCCTTGTTTCTACTGTCAACAAAGAATCTTTCAAGTCAATGATAAATTCCTATTTATTTTTCCCCCAAGTCACTCTAAATTTCATTTCATATACATACATGTGTGTATAATAGGTGTGTGCAGTTTTTTGCATCACTGCCCTCCTCACAAATGTGAAAATAAAAATATGAGCTTAGAGCACCTAAATCAATTTTTTGTGAAAAGCTAAGGCTAATGGCTAACTAGAAAGTTATTTATTCTCAAGTATTGTGAAGGTTATTCCTTTCTGTATACATTTCTTTGGCTTTGGATCCCTTTACTAAAATACAGATTGCTTTTCCAATAACCAGGGAGTATAACTTAGTAAGTCAGGCTTTATCACTTGTCCCTACTCAGGGAACTGGACAAAGCCAGGTTCTCTTTGAAGCCAGTGATACTCAAAGAAACTATGATTTATCTCTGGGAAATGGTAGTAAAACATTATACAACTCATGATGCAGACTATAAGCAGGCATCCACAGTATGGTTCAGTTTAACATCCCCAGTGCCATGCTATCAAGGAATTATTTTGGGTAGACAAGTGCCTGGGATTCCTGAGAAAACCTCCCAGGCATTATTTATCTCAGTAGTGTGTGCCTGAAAGCTCTGGGCAGGCAATGCCAGGCTTCCTGGACCCAGTAGCACTGGGGCAAGGGTTTGGCGGGGGAGGGCACAGGGTCACAGCCAGCAGTAGCAGGGGATTCTTCATGTAATTCTAATAGAAATGGAGTAGATTTTTTGAAGGTGTAGCTCATAGAGAATAATTTATTATGGTAACAGAAAATTTTTTCACTTAAATAAATTGACTGGATCCCACGGGATCATGTGGCTGCCCACCTACAACATGATCTTCATCAAGACCCTGAATGAACGGTTTGAGGCTCTTCGTATTCCTGAAGCAACCAGTTGCCATTGGGCTACACTGGCACGTGATAGGGTCAAATGGAAATGTTACTGGCACCCGCTCGAGCAAATCGATGAATAATGGGATGTCAAGTGATCAAGTGATCAAGTGATTTTGAAATGCCCCCTAAAGTATTACTACACAAATGTGACTCTAGACCCTATGTGGCTTCCACTTTCATCTCAAGTCTAAGACATCTCCATATGGTTAAACCCAGTCAGTGCTTTCCTGTCCTTCCTGAGATGAGACAGGATGACTACATTAAAATTTGGCAGGGAAGGAAACCGAAACTCCATAGGGGGCCAGGGGAGATAGTACAGTGGGCGAGCTCTTTTGTCTTGCCACAGCCAACCGGGTTCAATCCCCAGCACCCCATATGTTCCCAAAACCTCCAGAAGTGATCTCTGAGCACAAAACCAGAAGCATGTCCTGAGTACAACTGGGTGTAAACCAAAAAACAAACAAACGAAAGGGAAAAAAAACAAGGAAGCAAAAATCCCATAAAGGTTGTTTTTCCCAGGGAATCTATAAGACTGTCAATTTCAGACGATCCTTCTCCTCTCCACCCTCTGTTCATCTCTCACCTTTCTTCACTCAGGAAGGAAGTTGACTTCAGCCCATGATTAGATAGCAAACAATATATGTACTGAATTTTAAATTATTTTTTATAAATGAAACCTTAAAACTGTTGCTACTTGTCATGTAAAAATATCAATTTATGTTACATGAATTAAGATCACATTTGGTACTTTAGGATTTTAGTTCTTCTCGGCAGCCAACTTGATAGTACATTCACAGTGAGAAAAGAAAGATGTTCTTTCTATTGCGGTGCACAGGGAACCACAGAGTTGGGGCCCATGCTCCCTTAGTCATGCTGCTTGAAGTTCACACTTCCTTAGACCTCCAGACATTGCATCAATCTGACTTTTCTTACTTCTTAAACTATTTCTCGGGACTACTCTGCCAATTCAAATGCTTTTTAACTGCAACTTCCCAATTCTGTGCATCACCCCTTCTTTTCCTTTCCCATTGTGATATCAACCAACACACCTAGATATTCTACCTTTTTTTTTTTTTGGATATGCTAACCTTTCAAAGGCATCTCAAACCCGTAATGGTTAATACCATAGTCATAATTGTCTCCATAAAATTTGTCCTTTTTTCCCTAGTATGTTGAAGAGCAGCATCTTATACTTAACAGTTGTCTGGGCCAAAATCCAAGGTGAGTCCTTTCCCCTATAATTCTTCTTAGGGTATCAATCACCAAATTCTACTGAGTCTATTTCTTTATTACTTCTAAAAGTGCTCCCTTTCTTTCACACCACTACCATAACCCAAACTCACCTCCATGTCTTCATAACATTTCAGTTATGTCCCTTTCTTACAATATTCCAGTTATTCATGGCTACTTTCAGAACAAAGTACACCTCACCCAAGCACACATCAATGTCCTCTGATGAAGGCTGGGCTGATGCTCCAAACCTCAACCACATCTTGGATCTCAGTTCTTTACACAAATACTATGTATTCCCAAAGGCACAGGTGTTCTCTTGGTTTTGTGCCTCTGATTATATTTTCCCCTACTGGAAATACCTAGTAACACCCATGTCACATCTTTTAATTGGTTTGGACAAGGTCTACTAGATGGCCAAATCTTAGCCAGGCGCCTTTTCTATGTGATATTAAAAGTCATGTTTATTCCACATTATGACACTGTACACACAGTTATTACTTTTACAATCTGAACCTCCTTGCCTTCCCCAAGATGGTGAACTTAAGACAGAGCAACATCTTAATGATACACACTTTTGGAGCTTTCTAAGATGCATATGAAAAAGTGCTCACCATGATTTATTAGGAAAATGCAAATCAAAATGAGAGATACCACCCACCAGTAAGAATGGCATATATCAAGAAGTTTGGAAATAATTAACATTGGCTGTACGGTGGTGAGAAAGGAATTTTCATTCATTGTTGATGAGACTGTCACCTTGTTTCAATCACTATGTAAAACAATATAGAAATTTCTCAAAAAAAAATATGGCTGCGGCAATAGTACAGTGGGTAGGGCATTTGCCTTGCACACTGTGGCTGATCAGGGTGTGATCCCCAATATCCTATATGGTTCCCCAAACACTTCCAGGAGTAATTCCTGAGTCCTGAGTCAAGAGTAACCCCTGAGCATTGCCAGCTGTGATGCAAAAAGCAAAAAAAAATAAAAATAGAGCTCCTATGTGACCAGACAATACCACTTCTTGGCACCTACCTCAAAGAACAAAAAAGTTCATTCAAAAGGATATATACAAACCTATGCTCACTGCAGCACTTAGTACATATCCAAGATATGAAAACAATGCAAATGCTCGCCTACAGATGAATGGCTCAAGAAGATATGGTGTAATATATACAATGGAATACCATGTAAGAAAGAATGAAATCATGCAATTTGCTGCTACATTGATAAACTGGAGGGATGATACTGAGTGAAGTCAGTCATAAGCAAAGGAATAAAGGAACATATACAGAATAAACTCTCTCATGCGTGGGGTATAAGATACACAGTAAGGAAAAACAAAGGGCCAAAGGTGACATGGAAATCTGGCCAAAGAACTGAGTTTGGGGATTGAGAGGGGCCACTTGGACACTAGCAAAAGGAAGAGGATGCTCTGGCGTGGGTGCAGGTTGGAATGGCGCTTGTGTGAATGAGCATGTTATTAATCACAGCACCTCGCTGGGGAAACATGGATCCATAGTGAAAGATGAAAAATGCCTCATCCATGTGATGAGACATTTAAAGCACAGCAGAGGATTTGTGCACCCATGGCGACAGGTCACAAAAATGCAAGTTAATTGACAATAATTTGAATAAAACTTAACGATCTTCAAAATTAGTCATCATCTTAGATGATGTCATTTTTAAGTAAGAACCTCACATATGTGTGCTTGTTTTTAAAAAAGACAGAATAAAAGGCAAAACCTGCTATAATGGCATTCAAAGTTGTGGTGTATAAAAATACTTGAATACTCTTCAGCTATTAAAAGTTAAATGAAGTTGTGCCTTCCAAGACAACATGTAAAAACTTGAGGTGACTATGCGCAAAGAAATCAAAAAGTAGAAGATAGGGGGCCGGAGTGACAGCACAGCAGGTAAAGCGTTTGCCTTGCATGCATCCGATCTGGGTTCAATCCCCAGTGTCCCTTGGTCCCTGAGCCAGGTCCCGGTGTCCCATATGGTACCCTGAGCCAGTCAGTAATTCCTGACTGAAGAGCCAGGAGTAACCCCTGAACATTGCCGGGTGTGAATCCCCAAAAAACAAACAAAAAAAAGGGGGTAGAAGATAATTACCTGATGATTTAACTTAGATTTGAAATATAAGTAATTGAACCAAAACTGGTCATAGACAATAACTCTTTTTTTTTTTTTTTTTTTTTGTTTGGTCACACCGCGCCGATGCTCAGGGGTTACTCCTGGCTCTGCACTCAGGAGTTACTTCTGGTGGTGCTCGGGGATCATATGGGATGCCGGGATCAAACCCAGGCTGGCATGGGCTGGCTGCATGCAAGGCAAACGCCCTACCCGCTGAGCTATCGCTCCGGCCCAGACAATAACTCTTGAATTAGAAAAGAGCAGTTATCAAATGAAAAGGAGAAAGGAAATGGGAAAAACAGTCCAGAAATCATTTTGACCATTAAAATTGTATGTCAGGTTCAATGAGATTTATACAAATACAACAGAAAAAAACTGTACCCTCCAAATCTTACAGTATTGTAAACCAATGCACATAAATAAAAATTTTATTTAAAACATAAAATAAAATTTGAATGAGAAGATTTTAAAGGCAGATACAAACAGCAGACTTTACTGAGCAATTAGTAAACTCACACTAATTTTTAAATGACAGGTAAAATAATAAATGTTGATAAAAAGAAATTTTTGGTTTTTGAGGAAAATTATAAAAACAAATATTGCATCTATGTTCCTTCTTAAGATATTATGCTGAAGGAAGAAGACACTTAAAGCATTTCTGTAATATAAAATAATTGTTTCAACACATAATAATGGTGCTGAGTAGAATATAATTCACCTTATTGCTCCCAATCCTCGCATTTGCACCTAGAGCACCTAAGCGGAATCCAAGGAAGGAAGGAAAAGGTTCACAGGGGCTAAAGATTAACCCAGTGCCTTCTTCCTACTACCCGCACCCCACTAAATCAGAGTATTTCTGAGCAAGCCCAAGAAACTATTAGAACACCTGTATGTGATTTATAGAAATAACCAGTGTTCTCAATTTACTTCCAAACCTCTTTTGCCCTCCATGCCTAGCAATACCCACATTAAAAAACAAAACAAAATACTCATAAAAAATCTATTTTCAAAACTAGTTTTATAGCTCTATTTACTCTATTAAAAACTCGTTTTGAAAATACAGATCATAAATGATGGCTGGTTTTTGTTCATCCTTGACCTTTCAATTGCTTTCAGTGGTTCAAGACATTTAACTTTCAGCTGAAAAGATGTGACTGAACTAAAGGGAGCTAAAACATAAAACAGATACTTCCCTTTCACAGAAACAATATGTAACCTTTAACTCTGGACTGCATGTCGGAAGATTTAAAGCACTGCACTCACCTGTAGCTGGGATATGGTTAAAGGGTATCGGAATAATATCCAGGTAACACCTTCACTGCAAGGTGGGATAGTAAGAGAGCCTTCATAGACCCAGTAATCCCGCAGCAGAGGATCTGTGTAACCACAAGGATAGGACACAAAAGTGCAAGTTAATTAACAATCATTTGAATAATTTGATGACCTTCAAAATTACAGTTATCAAGTAGTATTTGTTAGATGATGTCATTTCTAAGTAAGAACCTCACATATGTATGCTTGTTTTCAATTTTAGTCACATATTTTAACAAAATACCTCCAAAAATGATCATGTCCTATATAATTAATGTGTACTGAGAAATGTTAATCTCATATATTCTTAAACTAGACATCAAGGAGAAAATGATCAACAGAAAATAAATTCTTTATTATTTATTGTGATTTCTAATGATGGTTCACTGTACATAATGGGCAAATTAAGACAATCAATTAAAGAGAAATAAAGAGAAATACAAATTTAGCCTTTTTGTTTTTTTTTGAAATATTTTCCTGACTCTACAAAATATTACATGAACTCATTCAATGTCTGTAGCAAACTAGTGTCATACGTCATATTTTTTAGTCCCTCTTTTCAGATGAGTATATGAAATCACTCGGGGTTGTAAAACTTGCTCAAGATTACTCAGCTAATTAATAGGAGAGCCAGATTTTGAACTCAACAAGTTTAGCATCAAAGTTGTGTTTTCATTTATTATTTTTGTTATTATTTTAGGGCCACTTCTTGCAGTGCTCAGAGATTACCCCTTGTTTTGTGCTCAGGGAACTCTCCTGGCAGTGCTCAGGGGACCACATAGGGTACCAGGGATCAATCCCAAGTCAGTCACATGCAAGACAAGCTCCCTGCCTACTGTATTGTTTCTCTGGTCCCCAAAGTCTATGTTTTTAAGTACCCTATTTTAGATATCTATTCATTACTTCTTCAACAACAAAATATTAAGACAGTTTTCAAATTACCAAACATTGTTCTAACGAAACATTCAGTTTTGCCTTATGAGAATGCAAGATTAAATAGAATGGGTGAAAGTCCAACATATGATGAGAACTGATGTGTTGTAAAATGCATCAATCTACTTGGTTTTATTTAAAACACCGAGTAACAGCACATACTTAAGCAGAGAAATGTGAAAGATAAATCTTTATAAAATAAAATAGCCTTTTAGGCTCGACCAGCCCCTGGCCGTGTCCTCCATAGCTCCTAGGGCTTGCTCAGCATGCAGGTGGCCACCCTGCCGGACTCCAAACAGGGATTTGGGTGCCTCCACCCATTCCCCAGACTCCGGATTGTGGGTGTGGCCCTGAGCTCCAGCCACCACAGCCACAGCTCCACAGACAGACACTCCAGATCCACAGCTGCACAGGTGCAGCTGCTCTAGGGCTGCACGTTAATCTTAGACTCTAATATATTTTAGCACCAGGTCCTTCCCAGGATCTTTCTCATTTATATACTTCAATGATCATTCTATTTGCAACAAACTGGAGAGGTTATGGGGAACGAGGAATTATGATGTCACACTAGAACTCACTATTAAATATTCAGATAGAGACATCATACATCATTAGTATCTGTAGGGCAAGCCACAAAGTGTAACAGAAGAGAGAGAGAGAGAGAGAGAGAGAGAGAGAGAGGGAGAAATACAGGGACATAGACAAAGAGATAGACAGAGAAGTAAAATGTGCCTGCAATAGGAGCAGGCAGGGTTTGGGTGGTGGGGCGTGTTTGGGATATGGGTGGTGAGAAATTGGCACTGGTGGAGGGATGGGTGCTGGAACACTGTATGGCAGAGACCAAATAATGAACATCCTTGTAATTGTATATCTCACATGGTATAATAAAAATTAAAAAAAATAAATAAAAAGAAAGTAAATTTGCACACAGCAAAAAAAATTGTCTTTTAATTATAAATTATATTCTGAATGTTTTGTGTGATCAGACATACTTCTCACTGGTGACATTTGGGGGACCATATGGGATACCAAGGTTTGAACCTGAGTTGGCTACATGCCAGTCACGTGCCCTACCCACCGTACTATGCTAAGGCCCCCAGGATTCTGAATGTTTTGTGCACAATTATTCTTACCTGTCCAGATATTCCTAGATAATATATGTAAAAAACAGTATGATTACAAAAGGGTTACTTTATAAAATTAGACCAAAAGTTTATTTTATTCCAGAGATAATAAGAACTTCACTGAATAACTTTAAATGTTAAGACTATACTACTATTCTGTAGTCTTAATTTTTTTAAATATAAAACACAAGTTTTAAAGTATAAAACTTGTGACTTATTTTTTTTAATTTTTTTTTTATCCCAGCCTTGAACTTAGTGCTTCATTTTGCAAACTATGCACTGAGGCACTGAGCTACAAGCCCTAGTCAGACATGGAGGTTTTATGATGATAATAATATTCTTCATGGATTAATGAAAAGCTTATCGTTTCCAAAGACTTACTCCAATGCTCAGAGCCATCTGAAACTGAAACCTTTTGGAGAAAACATAAGCAATAAAGAAACTGTAAAAACCATTACTATACATAGTCAGATATACTGCAAAGGTAACAGCGCACTCCATATCCACAATGAAAATATATTGGACACTGGCAAAAGTGAATGCTCACCTGGTAACAAAGTGTTAGGATTAAAACAGGGAATTGTTTTGGACTTCCCCTGAAAAAAGAAAACCAACGCACCCCATATTAATCTAATATTTCTAAATTTTAAAATAAAAAAACACTAACAACAAAAGTCCAATGTGAAGCCTTTTGGCATAATCTTGATGACCCTCCCCCGCCCCCGAGAGATTTGTGGGTATTTCATTTCCTATTCTGAAAGGAACAAACATGGTCAGTTTCAAGTTCTTCCTGCTCTGAGTGTGTGGCTATTTTCTTTAGAACTGTCATTTGATCTTCTCTAGAATTCCTGGTGTGAAAATTAACAGCTGTCTGTCTAGTGACTGTCAGTCTCACGTAAGCTACATCTTTGTGCCTAGCAGATACAGCCCTGGTGTAAGACATCCAAACAACGGCCTAGGAAATTCTTTTCTCCCTTGATCTCAGTCCCTTTGTCTTCTGGGAATTACAACCCAATGTCTTTTTTTTTATTATTTTTTTTTATCACCGTGAGATATACAATTACAAAGACGTTCACGTTTGGGTTTCCGTCATACAGTGTTTCAGTACCCATCCGTCCACCAGTGCCCATTTCCCACCACCAATGTCCCCTGATTACTTCCCCCTCCTGCTGGCCTGCCTCTATGGCAGGCACTTTGCCTCTCTTCTCTCTCTCTCATTCTCTCTCTCTTTTCTCTCTCTCTTTCTCTCTCCCCTTTCTTACACATTGTGGCTTGCAATACATACATTTAGAACAACCCAATTTCTTGATTTGTCCCCTTTGAGTCTGGTGACCAGGCTGCATCTACCCTGCATTCTGCCTCTAGAGAAGGACATCTGCCACTTGAACCCAAAAATAGTAAACTTCACTCAAATTCATGTAATTTTCAGAAATATAAGAGACTTTTCTCTGACCCACTAGATCCCGTTGTTCATTGATTTCCTGGAGGCGGGCGCCAGTAACATTTCCATTTGAAATGGCAGAACCTGGCAAGCTGTCCGTGCGTATTCGATATGCCAAAACCAGTAATAAAAATGTTTATCTTCCCAACCCTGAAAGAGCCCTTAATACGGCAGCACTAAGAAGGACGAACAAGGAGTGTCTGATAAAATTTCAGGGACAAACAATTTTTCTCAGACTAAACAAGTTTTATAGAAAACAAGTGTCCCCTTATTTAATAATTCACATTCACAGCCACTACTTCTATTTATTTATTTTTTTATGTTTGGTTTGGGGCCAACACCTGACAATGCTCAGGGGTTACTTCCTCCTGACTGCACTCAGAAATCACTCCTGGCAGTGCTCAGGGAACCACTTGGGATACCAGGGATGGACCGTGGACTGACCCCGTGCAAGGGTCACCTTGACCCTACCTGCTCTACTCTAACTCCAGCCCCCACAACCAAAAAAGTGTCATTTGTGCAGACATAGGGGATGACAGAACTTAAGTGTCACTTACTATGTAAACAAGAAACGTTCATGAACAATCTCTCAGCCTCTTACTTCTAGAGACTACCTGGTCTGTGAAAGAATCCAGTTTACTTGCCTCCTGCCAACCTCCTGAATTTCATAAGGATGCTGTTCAATTAACTGAAGAAATAAAGGACAATTTTTCAGTCTATTCCTAGTAGGGAAATGTCCTCATTCCCTTTTGATTAGTTACGCCTCAAGCACCCTGAGAGATGACCTCACACCTTTAACCATCTGCATTTCTTGACAAGTGCATTTCTATATGCCCTAAGATCTAAGGCCGCCAGTACCTATTGGATCAGATGAATTAATACTGACAAAGTCGTCAACAGTGAATGCTGGCTTTGCTCTGGGATTCTGGGGAACAGGGAAGCTGAGGCAGAAGGATGGAGTGGGAAGGAGTGGGCCATGCCTGGAATCAGAGAAGCTCAGGTCATACAGGCATGGCCTACTGCCTAACTCACCCTAATAAAACCCTGGACAACAAGGCTGAGGAGAGAATCAGCTGCTACCCCACAGGGCTTCTCTGGAAAGGAATACCAAGAAACGTGCCTCCTCCTGGACTTGGACCCTTTTCACTGTGCTGGTTTTTGTTAAAGGGGCACTTTTCAAGCGCTGGAGGAGAGCACAGCTGCAACTCAGCAATTCAAGGCCATTTGGGCAAACAATTGAATGCTAGAACCAAGCATGTGACGCCATTCAGACCTGCAGTGCCAAGGACCATCAGGGTTACCCTAGTGGCATTCAGGAGCCACTGGAGTCACACCTGGTGGTTCTCAAGGAAGGTTATATCTGCATATGCTCAGGGACCACATGGGGCCACTGAAATGGTATTCTATTCATGCAAGAATATGTTCTAACCCTTGTAGGATTGCCTCAGTCCTACGTGATGTGTCCTTGTTGCTGTTTGTTATACCTGACAGTACTCAGGGCTCGCTCCTAGCTCTACACTCAGAGATCATTCCTGACAGAGCTCAGGACTGACCTAGTGATCACACCCAGGTGAGCCTCCAGCCCCCTATGTGCTGAATTTTTATCTGTATTCCCTGCTGTAATAAACTTCAACCCCGGGAAATTGCTGTTAATCCTTTTTGGAAATCAGCAAGTCTGAGGGGGGTGGTCTTGGACCCTCTTATAGAACCAGTGTTTTCCTTCTGTTAAATGACTTACCTTATATTGGATATCCTGGAGAATTTCAGTCACAGCTTTTAGGCCTACGTGTTCTTTTCCTATCTGAAATACATAAACCAAAGATCATAACCAAAAAAGTTTAAATAGATTTTACTCAAAATGACAAACGTGAGATTCCAGTTCACTTGAATGTCCTTCTTGGGGAATTTTTTTTTTTTTTTTTTTGCTTTTTGGGTCACACCTGACAATGCTCAGGGGTTACTCCTGGCTCTGCACTCAGGAATTACTCCTGGCGGTGCTCAAGGGACCATATGAGATGCTGGAGATCAAGCCGGGTCAGCTGCATGCAAGGCAAATGCCTTACCCTTATGCTATTACTCCAGCCCCTTCCTGGGGAGTATTTAAATAACATTATTAATAACGAGTTCAATACACACAAAAGAAGCTGGTATAATTAAATATTAGAGGTTCCAGGAAGATAGTACAGAAGTAAGGCACTCTGCTTTAAACACCTCGAACCCAGTTTTATCACCAGCACACATCTAGCCCCCTGGGTCCTTCTAGGAATGATCACTGAGACCAGAGCCAGGAGGCGAACCCTGAGCACAGTAGGGTGTAGCTTCCAAACAATAAAATATTAGAAGTTTTAAGAAACAATTCTAAATTAATCCTACAGTATATAAGCATCACTCACAAAGCTATGAATATCAAATGATGTAATACTGTGAAAAAATTGGTAGGGATATTGCTGAATTTAAGTGATCATATGCCCAAATCTTTCTATTTTCACCTTGGCTATATATTATCACTATAAATTTTAATTTATTTTTTAAAATCTCAATCATTGTTAACTTGGTAAAAGCGGGTATGTGAATTCATTTTTGAGAAGCTTACCATTGAATATAATTCTATAGTCCCATTTTTTTTCTTGAATTAATGAAAACATGTTATTCATTGCTTTCAATTTCAAAATATATGTCATTATATATTAGTGTAGAGAATGCTATAGAGACAATGGGGTTTATTAAAACTTAATATTAAGTGTTCTTGATCTTAACTTTAAAAATTATAGTTGTAATCTGATTTCCACTTTCCCTTCAAGTTTCAATAATAATGAAAGTGCTCTCCATAATAATAAAGGACAGTAAAACACATAATTTATAAGCTCTGATACACTATCACTGCTCTCATTCTTTTTTCTTTCCTCTTCCATATAAAACTTTCGGGAGGATGACCTAGAAAGGCACAGATAGACTAGATCTGTCAATTTTCTGTTTCTCTCAATATTATGAAATATACTGAAAGGGCATAAAAGAGGAAAGAATAGAGACAACCAACTTACACAATTCAAGGTCAATCACTTTTTTTGAAAAATACGCGGGTTTGCGCCATACCACTCCTGGGGAATCTACTCTGGGAAACCAAAAATCGCGGAAACACCATCCCTACTTTTATGTTCATAGCAGCATTATTCACAATAGCCAGAATCTGGAAGCAACCAGAGTGCCCGAAAATCGATGACTGGATAAAAGCTTTGGTACATCTACACAATGGAATACTATGCAGCTGTTAGGAAAAGTGAAGTTATAAAATTTGCCTATAAATGGATGGACATGGAGAAGATTATGTTGAGTGAAATTAGCCAGAAGGAGAGAGACAGATACAGAATGACTGCATTTATTTGCATGGCATAAATATATATGTACATATTATGATACCAATATCCAAGGTCAAGTGAAACATATATCAGGAGGTCTTGTCAAAGGTGGAGATTATCACAAGCGTGTGGGAGTCAGAGTTTAGGTAAGACAGAAAATGGAACAGGGGGCTAACAATAGTCGAGGGTACTAATGCCAACCTAGAACTGAGCATTAAATAGAGGCAAAAGGATACAAATGACAACCTTTTAATGTATGTTCTGTAATCCATAGTCTGGAAGGGAAGGAAAAGAGAAAGAGAGAAAGGGAAAGAAATAAAGAACCTGCCATGGGCAGGGCTGGGGAAGGGGAGGGAACCGGGGATGTTGGTGGTGGGAGATGGGCACTGGTGGAGGGACGGGTGCTGAAACACTGTATGACCAAAACCCAAACATGAACTTTTTAATTGTATATCTTTTATTTGTATATCTCACGGTGGTATAATAAAATACTTAAAAAAAAAATAAATAAAGATACCATCAGAATACTAAAAAAAAAAAAAAAGAGAAGAGGGAGAGAGAAAAGAGATAAAGAACCTGCCATTTAGGCAGGCTATGGAAGGGGGAGGGAATTGGGGACATTGGTGGTGGGAAATGGGCACTGGTGGAGGGCGGGGTGCTGGAACAATATGTGACCGAAACCTCTAAACATGACAACGTTGTAATTGTATATCTCATGGTGGTATAATAAAATATTTAATAAAAAAAAAAAAAAAAAAAGAAAAATACACGGGTTTGCAGTTCATAGGATAGGTCTTTAAAAAATTATCTGAAGTTTAAAAAAAATCCTAAGGCAAATTTACTCATAATTGCAAAGGCCGGGCTCTTAGCAGAATCCCTCCTTCACTGAATTCTGCAGGCAAACATAAGTCTGTCTTGCCCATTTAAACAAGACACAGTGCTGGGATGTCCACCTACAGCTGGAATGTTTTCCTGTCATGTCTCTCCTGACAGATCACAGCTCTTTGACAAGCCTCATCACAATGGCACACGTCAGGTAACAGTGGCTCAGGAGCAAGATCACTTGTGTCGGGTGCCAGCGCTCTGGCTCTGACTTACTTTTTTAGTGATGAGCCAGTTTACTTAACCTCGTGAGTCAGTTTTCTTGACCTCTATGCCTTTAATCTTCCTCATCTATATATCTGGGGGATAAAAGTAATAGGTTCATTGCTTTGTTTTGGTTTGGGAGGTTTTGGGGGACACACCCAGTAATGCTTACTCCCTACTCTGTCTTCAGGGATCACTCCTCGTGGGACTTGAAGAGCCATATGAGTGTTGGGGATCGAATGAGGGTTGGTTGTGCACAAGGCATATAAACTTCTCAAGCCTTAGAGTAATAATTTTAAAGAAGCTAAAAATAATACTAAACCAAACAAAGATCTTAAAAATAGGTATCTTAATTCAATAATTATTATAAGTATTCTTACTCAGAACATATAGCATTAAGATCCATTTAGACATACATGTACAAGTAGCTACTGTACATACATGTACAAGAAGGTGCATATACACATACTACAGTGGCTATTATTATCACTGGCCCTGTGTCTATAAAGATTCTCAACTTTATGAGTAAAGCTTTACAGCCTGAAATATATTCTAGCTATTGCTTGATTGCTCCTCTCATTCTTTTTGTCAAATTTCTGGATGAAGATACTGCAGCCACCAAGAAAGCAGGTCGAGATGAAGCTCTGCATGCCACAGTCCTGAAAATCCTGCAGCAGTTTTCAGATCACAGCACCTGGTGCTGATTCCACCATGACCCACCGGATCAATGAGCTTCTTTTTCCAATAGTGGTACTGGTGAGGGGGAGGCGTCACTCCTGGTGAAGCTTGGCCCGGTGGTTCAACAGAACTCAGCACCAAGAGCTACAAAAGCAGTGCTCAAAAACCATGTAGTACCAGATTCAACTCAGGAATCTCACACAAGCTAGGCACGTGCCCTCCACTTTCAACTATTTCCACGGTCACTCACTGAGCTTCTTGCGTTAATGATCAACCTCCTTTACCTAGCCAGACCTTCTGTTGCGTTTCCTCTCCCATAATCTCAACCCTGCTTGATCCTGTCCTGTCACCCTTCATCTTCCCTCATTGTGACTGCCTTCTGGGATGACATGACTGAATCTTCCAGAATCTCTCTCCACCTCTTGGCTTCTATGAGTCCCCTCATCTCTGAGATGTCTTTCCCAATGGACACAGTGCTGCTTCCCCAGAGACAGAACTGAAACTGGGGCCAGCACCCCGCTGCTGCCTACTGATGGGGGTCACCGGCCACGTAAACAGGCAATCAATGCTCCTCTGACTGGACCATCGTCCTGTGATGTTTTACGCTCTGCTTGTCACTACTGACCCTCTGGTCACTTGCTCGAAGGCATCACTTCCTGTCAACACTCTTCAACACCCGTGTTGGCTTGGTGGCCTTTTCATCCTTTCGTCCATCGCTTTAACCCCACTCCACCTCAGCAAACCAACCTGAAAGAATACCTGGAATTGTTTTCTCTCTGAAAACTCGCACTCCACAATGCCATTTCGGTCAGGCCATAGATTCTCACCCACCAAGCTCTACCCACTCTTCACTTTCTTCCCGTTCCCTCATCACAGAGACATCCGGCCTCTGTGGCTCTGTCCCTTTTCCTTCCTTCCAATGCTAAATGATATCTCTTGAACTATTTGGGCTTCTTTAATCCCTTTTTCCTTCTAAATCATTTGCCTTCCATGGATCAATGCAGTAATTTGCTACAATTCTCTGCTCTGCTACCTGGATAGGATATAACTCCAATACACAGTCCTGTGCAATCTCAGTATCAGGTAGGTCCCCCTCACGTTAACTTTCAGGCTACCTCATTCCTCTCCTGTGTTTGTTCAAAAGCCAATCCCACATCTACAATAAAACAAACCGAACTTTGTTGCATATCAATACTAGCTATTACCCCATATGTCTCTCTTCCCTCTTTTCTTTTAGGCAAAGATGGTGGGTGGGTCATTTTTTACCATGACTATATAGCTAGCAGATCCCAGACTCTGGATCCCACTAAAGTCCAAAATCCATCAGGAAATTCACTTTGGCATTACCTTTAGAGTCAGAGACACATTAGTTTGTCCGGAGGAGCACTGGCATGTCTCTGAACTAGGAGAATTGATTACATTATGGTTGATCCAATGTGGCCAAGTATTCTTGGGATATCTACATGTATGTCCCATGCAGGGACCCATAGGAACAGAATATTGATCTGAGGCAAGTGAGATTCATGATAAAAATATTTATGCCGTATAAAATTATGACATCAGTCCAATTCTGCACGAACTCCCATTGTGTCTGTGTCTGCCCTGGAGATTCTCCAAAGGCAGGAAACAGCTCTCTACATAAACTAAGTGTAGCTGGAGGCTAAGGTTCAGTAGGGCGTGTCACCCAACAATTAAACATTTCATCAAAGCAGTTGTAAAAATAGAAAGATTAGGTACTTCCTTGCGAAAACACCAGGAATTATATGTTGTGAGAAGAGAACTCATTTTAAACTAAAAGGATTTGTTTATAATTTCTGTGACCTGTGTCATAGTTTCAAGACTAATTATAAAAACATTAAAAGCTTAGAACTTGATGATAATTTTCAAACATAAAGAAATAGATTAAAGGTTAGTAAAATAGTAAGGCTCTTGGAGGTGAAGTGATGTACATGTTAACCTTTCAGTAGCTGCATTGCAAACCATAATGCCTAAAAAAGAGGGGGAGGGAAAGTGTGTGCCATAAACAGGCTGAGGGGTGTGTTGGCAGGAGGGAAACTGGGGACATTGGTAGTGGGAAATGTATATTGGTGAAGGGATGGGTATTGGAATATTGTATGGCTGAAACCCAATCATCAACAACTGTGTATCTCATAATGATTCAATTAAAATTTATAGCGCTCTCAGAAGTTCTTGGAACCCATGCAGGAGCTCAGCTGCCAAAGTGTCAATAATATAGACCATTTACCTTTACTTATATGCACATACTGAGCAAAAAATTATAATTTTTATTTACCAAAAATTAGTAAATTTTTATAATTAATTATGCTTTTGAAAATTGTGTCCCCCAAAAAAGGAAGCTTAAAAGGCTCTTTGTACAATTCAATTCCTAAAGACCTTATGCAAATATCAATGTTCTAATCCAAGATAACCAAGAGGTAGTTGAGAACCCCATGGACTTAAAACAATGACTCTGGTCTTGACAGCGGTGGTAAACTTGTGTGTGACTATAAACAATGACTCTTTTGGGAACTTTTTTGGGTCATACCCAGACAGGCTCAGAGGCTACTCCTGATTCTGCACTCATAAATTACCCCCAGCAGTGTTCAGGGGACTATATGGGATGCCAAGGATCAAACCCAGGACAGCTGCGGTCAAGGCAAGTGCCCTACTTGCTGTATTATCACTTGGTCCCAGCAAACCATGAGCTTGACCTTTATGAACATTCAATTTTCTTCTGCTGTAAGAGCATGGGGCAGGACACCTAGATTTCCCAGGGCTTCTTTCATCTCTAAATTTTTTACAATCTCCAGATGAGACTGTGATAAGGTTATATAGTTCCACCTTAAGAGCTGGATGTGTTGCGAATGTAAGTGTGTGTGTGTGTGTGTGTGTGTGTGTGTGTGTGTGGTAATGGACCGAATAGAACCCAGATGTCATGTATGTAAGGTGTGTGCCTTAATGTTGATCCCTGGATTAACTTTCTTTTTTGGAAAGTACAATAAATTTGAGATATGTGGGTAGGAGGGGAGTTTTTGCACTCAAGAGAGAACATAGGCTTTCCAGAATAGAAAGAGTGAAACAAATATATTATGTTCCATGTTGGCCTTTTCAGATTGAATTTATGGAATGTTCTTTCCCTCCCACAGAGCTCAAACATAAACTTTATATTGACTATATCCACCAAGGTCTCTGCCTCATTTTATCAATGTCTTAGTTTATCAATGTTTTCTGTAAGGCACTTCAAACCACCTTGGGGTGAAAATTATTAATAACAGAGTTAAAGGAATCTACCACATAATTATACTATTGATTTTTCTTGAGATTTTTCAGTAAGTCAAAGTCCAAAAACATTTTCTGAAATTCTTTTTCATTAAGAAAATGAGCTCTGCCTTCAAGAAACATTTTCTACATAATTTCTCCAAAGGCCCTGAACAAACACTGCTCTGAAGAAAAATTCTAATAAGAAAATTAATCATTTTCTACCAATAAGTATAGCTACGGCTCCTCCTGGCCCACACAGTGTCTTCTATTTTTAATTTACAGTATTTTCTGCAATTGTGCATTGTGTCATTTCTTAGTAATAATATTGAAAGAACAAATAAAGTTCTACAGGGGCCAGAGAAATAGCACAGTGGGTAGGGCATTTGCCCTGCGCTGCCAACCCAGGTTCGATCTCCACCGTCCCATATAGTCCCCTGAGCACTGCCCGGAGTAATTCCTGAGTGCAGAGACAGAATTAACCCTTGAGCATCACCGGTGTGACCCAAAAAATTTTTTTAAAAAAAAAGGTCTACATACAAGTTAAATCAGAACTAAACGTTTCTGAAAAACACATCATTAGCAGGAAACCCTTTACCTGGACAAACAAAGCGATGATGGCGATTCCATGCGGCTTCCCCACAGCCTCGTCAATGCTACTGAACAGGGTGGAGTTCCAGTGGATCAGGTGGAGCTGAAACAATGACAAAAAGGTCATCGCATCATTTCATGTACTTCTTTATTTATTTATTTATTTATTTATTTTTGCTTTTTGGGTCAAACCCAGCAATGCTCAGGGGTTCCTCCTGGCTCTGCACTCAGGAATTACTCCTGGCAGTGCTCGGGGACCATATGGGATGCTGGGGATTGAACCTGGGTAGGCACAGGCTGGCCGCGTGCAAGGCAAACACCCTACCCGCTGGGCTATCGCTCCAGCCCATTTCATGTACTTCTATATATAAAAATTAGATATAGCAACTTCTCTTTAAGTACGTGTCTGACATCATATGCAGCAATATAACAAATAGGCACATAAAATACTTATGCGATAGAGGTTCTCAGCATAAATTCCCCCATTCTTACTTCTGAGCTGAAGTAATTGCTTAGAGAATTGCTATCTCTGGTCCGAATTCAGAGTGTATGTGTGTGTGTGTGTGTGTGTGTGTGTGTGTGTGTGTGTATTCTGTGTTCATATATACATATGCTCACAGATTTCTGACTGACTGAATTGCCTCTCCTTAAATCTTATCTTTTCTGGACTCAATAAAACAAAACGTCAGGTGTCATCACAAACATTGTAACTCACTCAACAGATTTGTTTATGGATAATCATATGCTGACTGTTATGATTTCCACTAAGAATACTACAAAACCAGTCTCTGAGTAGATGATTTTAGCTCTTCAAATTATCCACATACGGCATCCTCTGAAAAAAAAAATGCTGCAGCAAATATAGCTATGATAAACTAAAAAAAAAATGGTGATGCAGGTCTTAAAGAAGGCCATTTTATGCATAGGAAACAAAATTTTATCTGTGGAGGAAGAGACTCCCTAAGGACTTCCTGGCTCGTAGCCTCACAAAGTTTGACAAAGCTTGCAAGTTTATCTAGAATATGCACTTGCTCTAAGAGCGCAGATTAAACAGTTGGACAATACCAAATTCAATTCCCTCATTAAAAACAAATGGCTACCGAGATACTTAGCACTACATAAACCGACCTGGAATACTATCATCACTAACACTCTTGTTATAGTAATCACCTTGAAACACTGGAATAGTTCAAAGTTAGCTCGAATACAAAAAGAAAGAGGTAAGGGTCAGTAACCATGTTCCTTTCGCATCCATTTTAACACAGTAAGAAAAATTAAGGCGTGGATCGCCAAAACTGATTTTTCTGCCTCAGCCTTGTGTCTAACTACAATTGAAGAGTTAAAGTTGAGCACTAGAGGGAGCTAATGAGTCCCCTACAAAACTGACAGAAAAGGGGAAATTTCACACTAAGGCCATGAACTGTAACTGCCTAGTAAATTTAACTCCCAGGGCACTTTAACGGGGCCAAAAGCTCTACACCCTTTCAATTACTAATGAAAAACAAATTTTATTTATCCCGTAGCTGGGCACAACAGCACAGAAGTTCCTGTGATAGGTAAGAACTGACCATCCTAATTAAACAAAAAAAACCCAAATTTTAAAACCTGTTTGTTTTGTTTACCTTAAATGTTAAAAAAACACTCCTAATACACTTTTTACAGCAAAACAGTTTAACTAAAAGAAATTTAGAGAGATATAAGGAGGGAGAGAGAGAGAGGTTGATTTTCTCCACCTTACCTCCTGCTAAAGTAAGATAAATAAGCTCTAAAAGCACTTCACATATAAATTAAGCTCTAAAAGCACTTCAATCAGTGACTCTGAGAAAACCAAAATGCCTTATAAAAAATGAGTTTTTTTTTTACATTTACAAGTAAAAAATGAGGTTCCCACAATAGAAAATTCTACTTCTGGGGCCAGAGCGATAGTCCAGTGGGTAAGGAGTTTGCCTTGCACTGCAGCCAACCCCTGTTCAATTCCCATCATCCCACATGGTCCCCGGAGCCCACAGGAGTAATTCCTGAGCAAGGAGCCAGGAGTAACTTCTGAGTGTTGCCAGATGTCACCCAAGAAAGAAAAAAAAAACAAAAACTAGGGCCAGAGCAGGGCGGTCTACCCAGGTTCAGTCCCCGGCATGACCTCTGGTCCAGCAAGTACTACAAAGAGTGATCCCTGAGTGCAAAATCAGGAGAAAGTTCTGAACATCACCAAGCGTGGTTCCCTGTCCAATCCTCACCACACCCCAAAAAAAGAAAAATGAAGACTAAGGGTCTTACCAGAATTAGAACTATTAGCAGAAATAACCATTCCATCAAAGAAACCTATGTAAAATGCAGGGCGAACACCTAATTTATAATACCAGTCACCCTTTCCTCATCACATGAGGTCACCCTCCTTATTCCTAGAAATCCTAAAACTATCTCATCCCTTGGTTCAGAAGCCACAGGTTCATTTTCACTTTCTGAGATTTTATATCCACAGACTTTGGAATCCTGTTTCAATCAGATTCTCCATATGCACATATTGTTTTTGTATTCTGTGCATCTCTCTGATGTGAATTTGGCTACTCAGACAGTCTTGGTGCGGCGAAGTTGCTTAAAAACAGAAAAGTAAGAGAAGTTTCCACTCTTCCCCATCATGACTAAGAATATGGTTAAGAGATAAAAGCGACCCTTTGAGTCTGAGGGAAGCTTAATAGAAGACCCAGCAGACAGTTACTATGAGTCAAGAGAACTAGAAAGACTTATTTCAAAGCCAAACTGTACAGAGACTCTGGGATATGTCTGATCTACAGCAGAGTAAAAAGTGGACAGGCAGAAGCACTTTTGCCACGGGACTGCTAAACTCTTACAGGCTACATGCACTCACAAAAGACCACTGAGCCTGGAATCACAGTCTTAGATTCTTGCTTGGTTCCATCACTCTTTGGCTCTATGAACTTCACAAGTCTAACTTCTGAGTATGAGGCTCTCTGCAACATGAGAGCTGCATCTTATTACACTGAGTTCACTCACATCTTTCTCTGTCCTCCAGGGAACTCACTGTTCCAATAATCTTACCACATTTTGCCGCCATTAGCGTTAGTTGCTAGATGTAGCCAGCAAAGGCGGAGAAGCAGGGTGATGAATTCAGAAAATGGAAAAGTATCAAAACACCTGAAGTGAGCGCCAAGTCTGTCAATACAGTTCACCAGTTCTAAGGCATCTAAAGGTGCGGCAGTATCATTACACTGTCTGCCATCCTCTGCACAGACCCTTCATCCTCTAGGGTTCTTGAGATAAAGAAAAGAACCCAGGACAAGCTCAGCCTCGCCTCAAGGTCTCCTTTGCCTTGTAATCACACACTACAACAATTGGTAGAGGGTCTGCCCATTGCAGTAGGAACCGAAACTTCTCCAACAACTCAAATATCAAAAGGAGTGTTTGCTTCGTTCCAACACCAGCAGACCAGAGTAGAAGCAAATTGTTCTCTCTGAGGATTAAAAATGAGCATTTCAGAACCAAGAGATAGTACAACTAGTATGGTGCTAGCCTCCGATGTGGCTGACCCAGTTTTGATCCCCAGCATCCCCATACGGTCTGCCAAGCACCACCAGGATTAATTCCTGAGTGCAGAGCCAGGAATAATTGCTGAGCATCACCGGGTGTGACCCCCAAAATGCATTTCCTCTCTTTTGTACTGCTCTTCTCCCCAATCACAAAGCCTCAATGAATGTGGCCTCAGGAGTTAACAATGTATTATGCTGCAAAATAATTTGTTAAAAAGCAAAAACCCGTTTTACCCTATCAGCCTCACAACCATCATTCCTTTCTATTAAACATTCTGGCCACAGAATAACAATGATAAAGCATCCTTTTATAGTTACGGAGAGAAAATCTCTGACTTAGGTCGTGCTATAAGGCTCACAAATTCAAATTTTCTGCAATTGATTATACTGCTTTGCTATTAGTACCTGTGAAATGTTAATCTTAATGTATTTAACTTCGCAGCAATAGATAAATTTGTCTAAAGTTATAAAACTGTGACAAGCCATGGCCTTATAATCATTTATTTGTCACCCAGAAAAATAAGTTTGAAGATTTCATGGCAGTCTAACAGAAAGCTATCTGCAAGATAAATGAGGTTTATTATTAACATAAATAACATGGCAGCATTAAAGTACAAAGAAATGAATCATGAGGAATGGGACAGGCAGTAACAACTGAAAAGGCAATTATGACACAAATTTAACCCAGCCTGAGACACTCATGCAAGTTCTGTGATGTCTCTGCTCTTCAAAGTGGACATTTCTTTTCAAATAGTTTCATGTCGCCTCAAGCTGAGTCCTTCTAGAATTGATGCTCATTACCTACAAAGGTAACCCCTTACTATCTCTCAGTGGATTCCCCAACCTTCCAGTCTTGAGACCCTGAACTCCATCCTTTAATCTCCAACTTACTAAGGCCTTTCCTGACCCTGCATTAGAAAGTTCAACTCACTCTCTTTTCAAGAAGCCTATCATTACATCTTTTCTGTTCAAAGTTCTTATTTTCTTGATTTCCTACTCAAATCAGGCTTCGACCTTTTCCTAACTTCATCAGTCCTCACTGATGATCAGACCCCCAAGAAGTGTCCCTTTAGGCATGCATGTTACAGCAAGCTAAGGCCTACTCAAAGCGGGAGAAACTTTACCACTCCCTTAATTATATAAGAATTATATAAGAATAAAAAATATGGGCTATGACCCATATTTACTATTATCTTGGGAAATAATCTCCAAAAGAAACCCCGACTCATGGAACAAGGGTTATTAAGCCCTGTAATTCCTCTTCCTCTCTCCTGGAAGCTCTCAGCCCCTCCCATTCCTTGGCTCACAATATTCGGCTTTCTCCCCCTCAATGAACAGTGTCACCCTCGTTCTATTATGCCGTTATCCCCATGCTCATCATCATTTACCTTTTTCATTTCACTAATCTGTTGAATACCACTTGCCTAGTCCAAGACATCGAGAGCTAACAGGAAATGTCTCCTCTTCCCAATGCTACTCTAACTTGGAATGCCCCCAAATATGTTAATCAACTGTTACTCCAGTCACTCCTTGACAAGTTGATTTGGAAGCTCACAATAATATTGCTTCCCACCCTACCAACTACTTGTCTAAATTCTTCTTCTCCTTCTAGGCTCACAGGAATTCCATCTAGAGGAATTAACTGGAGATGGAGTTGATGGAGACAGAGACAAATTGAACACATACATATGCTACCTGCATGGCAGAGCCTGGCAAGCTACCCATGTTGTATTTGATATGCCAAATACCAGTAACAATTATAGACTCATTCTGGAATGGATTGAGGCTGTTTATGTTCCTGGACAAGCAGATGCCTTGGGCTCTACTAGCATGAGACAGGACATATGGAGATGTTACTGGGGCCCACTCGAGCAAATCGATGATGAACGGGAAGACAGTGATACAGTGATACATATGAAGGAAATGGGTATCTAAGACTTCACCTTCACATGGAGAAGATTATGTTGAGCGAAATTAGCCAGAATGAGAGAGACAGATACAGAATTACTGCATTTATTTGCATAACATAAATACATATGTACATAGTACAATATCAATATCCAAGGTCAAGTGAAACATATATCAGGAGATCTTGTCAAAGGTGGAAAATATCACAAACATGTGGGAGTCAGAGGCTAGGTAAGACAGAAAATAAAGCAGTGTGCTAACAATTGTCGAGGTACTAATACCAACCTAGAACTGAGCATTAAATAGAGGCAAAAGGATACACATGACAACCCTTTAATGTATGTTCCGTAATCCACAGTCTGGAAGGGAAGGAAAAGAAAAGAGAGAGAGAGGGAAAGAAATAAAGAACCTGCCATGGAGGCAGGCTGGGGAGTGGGAGGGAACCCCAGACGTTGGTGGTGGGAGACGGGCACTGGTGGAGGGATGAGTGCTGGAACACTGTCTGACCAAAACCCAAATATGAGCTTTTTTAATTGTATATCTTTGTAATTGTAAAAATAAATAAAAAAATTAAAAAAAACTTAAAAAAAAGACTTCACCTTCAATTCACTTCCAAAGAGAAAAATGAATTTTACATATAAATTGAAAACTACATTATAACAAACTGTGTCCATGAGAAAGAACTCCCTGAGAAGAAGGTTCTATGGGAGCATACTGCAGACATTCCTCAATAGCTAAAGAGATAGTCTTAGAGATAATCATTCACTCCATGGCTCAATTCAAGGTCAAGACAGACTGAATGTGAGAACTGGACGGTGGTTAGGGTATCTGCCCTGGATACAGCTCACCAAGCTTTGATCCTGCGCGCCTCGTATGCTCCCAGACTGCCAAGAGTTATTCTTGAGCACACAGCCAGGAGTCACCTCTGTGCACTGCCGGTGTGACCCAGCTTCCCATTGCCACTAAAATACAACATTCACAACTGACCTATGAACACAAACATAATCACAATTAAGAACTATGCTTCTGCCCAACCATAAATCATCAAATGCTTTGCTCTGGGGTTTGGGGGTATAACTCAGGGGCTAGAGCATATATGCTGTGCATGTGCAAGGCACAAAGACTGATTCCCATAACCTCATACTCCCATCCGCAGCACTGCCAATTCTGGCCCTGATACTTCCCACCACCACAACTGAGCCCAAGCTTTGAACTATAGAGTTGTTGGCTAATATCACCAGGGGTGTACTGTTTGGGAGCTCTCTATTCCACCACCATGTGGTACAGACTCAAAGGAAAGGGAGTCATCAGAGAAGCATTTTTTTAATATATATTTTATTGTACCACTGTGAGATACACAATTGCAAAGAAGTTCATGTTTGGGTTTTGGTCATACAGAGTTGCAGCACCCATCCCTCCACCAGTGTCCATTTCCCACCACCATGCCCCCCAATTCCCTCCTTCTTCCCCTAGCCTGCCTCTATGGCAGGTTCTTTATCTCTTCTCTCTCTTTCTCTCTTTCTCTCTCTCTTCCTTCTCTTATACACTGTAGATTACAATACATACATTTAGAGGTTATCATGTGTATCTTTTTGCTTGTATTCAATGCTGCATTCTAGGCTGGTATTATCACTTTTGACAATTATTAGCACAGTATTGCCTTCTCCTAAACTAACCTCTGACTCCCACAGGTTTGTGGTAGATTCCACCTTTGACAAGACCTCCTGATCCATGTTTTGCCTGACCTTGGATATTGGTTTCATACTGTGTATTTATCTATCTATCTATCTATCTATCTATCTATCTATCTATCTATCTATCTATCTATCTATCTGTCTGTCTGTCTGTCTGTCTGTCTGTCTGTCTGTCTGTCTGTCTGTCTGTCTGTCTGTCTCTGTCTGTCTCTGTCTGTCTGTCTATCTACCTATCTACCTATCTATCTATCCATATCATGCAAATAAATGCAGTCATTCTATATTTGTCTTTTTCCTTCTGGCTAATTTCACTCAACATGATCCTCTTCATGTCCTTCCATTTATAGGAAAATTTTATAACTAGAGAAGCATTTTTTATTAGCTCCTTCATCCTAGTGAAATCGTAGTCTCCATTTAGACATGAAAATTCCCACCTTGCCCAGGCTCTGTAACACCCAAGTACACATTCTCCAAGTATTTGGGAAAGCAGTAATTTTCAAAAGGGAAAAGAATAGTAATGTCTCAACTATGTTTATGACACTTGGGAAAGTTAGTAAAAGCAGTGGAATTTAAAAGAAAACAAGAAGAAAGACAGAAAGAAAAAAAAGAAAAATATGGCAAGTGAGATGCTGAGTAACAAAAGGGTGCACTATGGGGCCAGAGTGATAGCACAGCTGGGAGGGCGTTTGCCTTGCACTGGCAGGTTGATCCCCATCATCCCATATGGTCCCCCAAGCCCCACCAGGACTAATTCCTGAGTGCAGAGCCAAGAGTAAGCCCTGAGCATTGCCAGGTATGACCCAAAAGGAAAAAAAAAGATGCACTACATAACTGAAAAAGTTAGCAGAGAAAGTGCCCTTTCCTTCCAGATCCACTCTTAATTATGTGAGGGGGCCATTCATCTACAGATAAATTGAGATTTAGTGAATATTATTTTCAAGTGCTGCTGCAGTTTAAGATGTCACTGTCAATATATTATGCAGCTATTATTCAGTGAAGGACATTCAAGGTGTAGACAGATATAATAGTGACAAAGTGCTGAAAAGCGTGGAGTGAAAAATAAATTATTTGAAATTCTCTCTCTGACTGTCACCTACTTGTTATGTTTGCCAAAAGTTAATTATGTTTCCTCTTATAGGTAAAAGAGAAATAGCAGGATGTGTTCCAGCTTTTCAAGGCAACTTCATCCATTACCATATTAATATCAAAAGGTATTTATAGTGTGCTTAGGGTTCCAAATCTTCAATTAAAAGAACTCTAGTTCTATGTAATTTATAAAAAAGACTTTTTTCAAAGCAGAATGATTTCCTATTTGAATGCTAATTTCCTTTTGTTTGCCTTAAGACTGAAGATTTCAGCCCTCTTAGGAAGGGGCCTGGTAAAGAAAGCTATTAGAGATACTCTCCCTCCAAATAAATCTCCTTTTAGAAAATTCACTATGGTAGAAAAGTCTTGTGGGAACAGTCATGTGAAGCAAGGGGGTGGGGGTGGAAATTGAGGGAGTAGGGGGAGAAATGTATCATTTTGAAGTGTTATTTTTAATATAAGATCAGAATAAACTAAAACTGATCCATTAACATTGGTTTCTTGTTTTTCAAGAAATATACTGTGATACTGTTATGAATAAAAATACAGATCAGTATATAATCCCTGCCCACCATATGGTGCCCTAAGAATTGCAGAAGTGATCCCTGAGAGTAGAGCCAGGAGTCAGCCCTAATCATTTGCCAGGTGAGGCCCCAAAACATAAACAAACAAAAAACACCTTCATTGAGTAATAATCTCCAAGATCTTAGTGTTTAACACTTTAAGCACCATTAAGTCAAACACCTTCAATCTTTATGAAATCAAAAAGAATGAGGGACATGAATAAATTAGGATGCAAAATTAACAGTCCAACAGAAGATGGGTCAAGCAGCAAGTGTGCATTATCAATGAGACGTGTGCTTTGGATGTCTGTTTATTTAACGAGCATTCTCCACACTTTCTGTTTCTGCTTCTTTCAGTATTACCTCATAAACTCCTCATTCCGCACTATCATCTGCATAATGGCAAATGGCATAACTGGTACCAATACCCCATCTTACCAAGAGGCAAACAGAGACAGAAGATGAAATAGCCTGAAATTGTCACACAACTAACCAGTGACAGACCCGGGATATGGACTAGATTATTTGGCTTCACTTCCTCAATACCAAGCTCTATCCTCCAAAAGGAGACAGCAAAAGACTAAACTCATAGTGCAAATGTTCATGTAACTTTTAATAGACTGCTAGATTTATGGCTCAGCTCTCTTAAAAAATCCACATTTCCAAAGTTGATTTTGAAAAACTCATTCTCCGTCTTGCAGTTATGCAAATTGTCAACCGATGATCAATTTGCTCTCCCAAGAACACTATATGACTGAAACCCAAACATAAACATCTTTGTAATTGTATATCTCAAAATGGTGGTATAATAAAATATTTTTAGAAAAAATAAAATCAAGGTGCTGGTAGGATAAAAAAAAAAAAGAAGTTCACCCCAGGAGATCAAACCCACAGGGAACATCTTCCCGTCCTTAAGACACAATGCATTAATGTATTAATGCGAGGTGCCTAGACACTCTTAATGCCAGAATATAAGGAGGACAGAGAAAGAAAGAAATCAAAGGGGGAAGTAAGAAGAGACAGATGAAAAACAACAGAGGACTATGGTAAGGGGGATCTGAGTACACCGGTGCTGTAGCTACATATCCAAACCACAGAGTCAACAACACTGAAGTCATGAGACCCAAACATTAAAATATGCCTGTCAAGATGGCAGGCTGTGGAGCAGAGCTGGGGGGGGCAGAGCCAGGGGCAGAAGGGCTGTGGAGGGGAGGAAACAGGGGACATTGGTGGTGCCCTTGGTGCTAGATCATTGTGTGCCTAAAACTCAACTATGAATAACTTTGTAAATCTCAGGGCTTTAAAAACAAATAGATAAAATGCAATGCACCAAAATAATGTCTTGCATTATGATTTAATTCAGGGAAACAGGTGGTAACAATTATAATGGGTGGTGTGTCTTAGAAGAATACAATTTTAATGGTTGAAATTCAGCATCATTTCATTTCTCTATGAAATATCACTATTAATTTTAACACTCCACCTTTTATACTTAATCCACACTGCAGCCATAAAGGTACCTGACTGCTAACAGCAAACTTAGAGACTTTCACTTTTTTGGACTGAAATTATTTAGAGAAAAACTCAGAATCATTTTATTAGAAATAAGAGAAGGCACTATTGTAAAGAACAGCGCTCAGTCCGAGTCACAGCCATTATCAATATGACCTTGGGCAATTTATTTAATGCCTCTTGATCTGGTTATTCAGATTTAAAAAAGACACATCTACCCACAAATAATATTTTAATGATTAAATAAGATACTATATGAGAGGCCTGACTGATAGCACAGCAGGTAGGGCATTTGCCTTGCACGCAGCCAACCAGGGTTTGATCCCCGGCATCCCATATGGTTCCCTGAGCACCACCAGGAGTAATTCCTGAGTGCAGAAACAGGAGTAACCCCTGAGCATTGCCAGGTATGACCCAAAAAGAAAAAAAAGATACTATATGAGCTTTGCACATAATCGTAAACACTGCATTCCTGAGAACTGCAATTGAAGTGAATTTGTATTAATTAAAGTGCCATGAAATTAAACAAGAGACATAAAATCACCAAAAATATAAATAGCCTGTATCTTCTAATTATTATGGGAAAAGTGTTATCTAGCAGGTAAAACAAAAAAGACTTATAGTGAGAATCATATATAATAGGTCACAAGCACATCCTCCATAGCAAGGGGACTCACCCTCCACACACACTACCAGAGGAGAGGCATTGCTCTCACGCCAACACTAAATGCTCTGTAAAAGCCTACACCTAGGCTTCATGCACAAAGTACTTCCTTATTTATATAAGTTTTGTAATTTATTTTAAAATCGCAAGAAACTAATCCAACTCACTTGTTGCTCAAGAGTGCTGCACAATGACCCATTCTTTAGCAAACTTGCCATAAATCACTTCATTTCCAGAGCCCATTAAAGGGGGACCAACCTTTCCTGATATTCAAGTGAGTAACTCCTTCTAACCTCCGGAGCAAGTGCAAGTAGGAAACAAATACAAACAATAGTGGTTTTTAAAAAAATTTTAGGAAATTGAATGTTGACCTAGAGCATGAAGTCTAAGTTTCTCTTCCAATGCTATGACAAGATCAAGTATCACTTTCCTTGACTAAGGTGGAACGTGCACCAATCATCTTGAGTGCAAAAAAGGTCACCTAGGAACAGGAAAGACATCATCAGTGGGTGTGAACCAGAAAAAAGCACAAAATCCAGATAGGAAATTTAACCTACGTTTATGTAACAATGTATTTCAGTTTGCACAGCTCACACTGCCTTAGAGGGGAAAACACATCTGAAGTGGATGATTGTATTTTGAACACAGTCCAAATATATTTGGATTGTGTTCAAAATGGTGCCTCAGATGTAGAAGACAGACACAGAGCAGACAGAATGAGGTCTTCATGGAGGCCCAGCTTGTCTATGAGCAGGCCAGATTTCCCAGGGTGGGCTGGATTTTCTGTTCCAGAACACGTTTCCTGTTACATAGTCACAATTGTCTAATGAATTAATATAAGACATCCCCAATACCTTCAGCACTTTAGCCATATAAACCATTCTCTAAAATCTCACGTAAAGTTCAATAATAAAAACAAAATTTTGTTTTTGGACAGATTAACTATTTCATGAGTGCTTAGAGAGATAAAAAGGCCTTCCCTTGCTCTGTAGTTAAAAAAAAATCAAGATAAATTTTCCAGCTAAAACTATTATAGACTCATAGTTATTTATCTTTGCTTTACAATACTGTACTCAATACTTCTAAATTTTACTGGTGAGACCTTTATACGAATGAAAGTTTAACACATAAAAAACACTACTGTTTTATGGGAAATCACTGACCACTTCCCAGGGTGCACTTCATGCACAGTGGAAACACGGAATTGAAGATAAGTGCGGAGGACCCTTATACATATGAAGGTGAAAGTCAGGCATTGGCAGGATGGCTAATAAGAAATAAAAATGTTATTTGTTAAAACAGTTAAATTTAAAAAATTCTAAATTTTAAAATATAACCTTATATTTAAATGTTTGTATATTCTGTATTATTATTTGAAATATTATTACAACTAATAAAGTTAACACCTCCGACAATCCATTCACCTTCTCTTTCCCTCCATTGAAGCAGTCCACAATTGCATTTATATAGCAGAAAGCCAAGAGCTTATAGGAAGGTGACTCCCTTCTCAGCCCCATCTAGGGAACTATAACAATGAGAATCTTTGAAATAACTATTTCAGGAACCTCTGCCGGGACATTCTGGCTAGTGATTTATGAGGGAAATGTTGCTGGAGGGTGGGATGAAAAGGCTTCCGGGGAAATGTTCTCCAGTTCTTACAAAGACAATCATAAGTCTGGTAAAACTGAGGATAAGCAAAATTGCTGTTGTTAACTACCTGGCAGTATTCACTAGAGCTGCCCTATTCCTACCCTAGCCCTTACTTGAACTTTCAAATATCTGTTTGCCAAAAAGGACAGAATCTTCATAGATATTATATTCTAACACACAAGATCTGAATAAAAGTCAAATGTCTCTCAGTAAGAGAAAAAAAGGCTTGAAAAATTCCTAAAACAAAAGCGAATGAACAAGAAGTGCCGACCACAACATAAATGAATC